>JANQBM010029793.1:0-10981 GCA_025594535.1 Erythroxylum domingense | reverse complement strand
TTCTCGTGTCCAACAGTTGATTCCATGGATCCAAACGGCAACGTGCAGCCTCGTCAGAATCCGGCAGAACCACGTTCATTTATATAACGAAGATCTTCTGTTACCAAATCACATTGTGCTTTCAGAAAAAGTTTTCCCTTAATTTACGTGTCCTAACAGTTTCAGGAAGAAAGACACTAGCTTCTGTTCAAGTCTCGGGTCTCCTCTCACTTTTCTTTGCTGTTATTGTGGGATCTCCGATGATGCAAATTTTAGAGCCCTTCACGTGTCAACTTTCAATCCCAACTCACTCAAGTTTTCGCATTTCCCTTCTATTGCCATCCTTTTTTCACCGCGGGATTACTCTTACTCATCCAAGACGGTGCTTAAAGCTGACTCGTTTTTCGGGTTTTTGAATTCGATGAAGAAGAAGACCCGTGTGCCAACTAATTTCGAGAAATGCAGGAGACTGTTCATGGTCAATTATGGAGTCAGTTTTGAAGATGGTATTGATAAAGATGATAGCTTTTACATAAAAGGATGCGTAGAACTTGCAAGGAAGGCGATTGGGTTTACCAGTCCTAATCCTATGGCGGGCTATGTTATTGTCAAGGATGGGAAAATTGTTGGTCAACGTCTCCGCCCCAAAATTGAACAGCCTCACGCTGAGGTAACTTGTACATTTTCTCTATTTTGCATGATTGTATACGCTATTGAAACTTAGTTCTTGCGGAGAATGAATTAATTTTAAGAGGGTACTAAATTTCTGTGTTTATGTTAAAGCCAATGTTGAACATGTTTTTGGATGAAGGTAACAGTACTGAAATCTTAACTATTTAGCTGCTAAGTTTGATTGAATTGATGAGTTTGGTATAGTTTTATCTTTTAAGCCTGTGTGTGGGAGAGAGAAAGTATCGTGTATGACAAACAATTATTGTAAACTGCCTTCAGGTTTTCTCTCAGAGATGCTGGGGATTTGGCAGAGAATACAACAGCTTATGTGAGCTTAGAACCCTATAATCACTATGGAAGAACTCCACCTTGCACCGAAACTCTGATCAAAGCTGAAGTAAAGAAAGCGGTCGTTAGAATGGTTGATCCCAACCCACTTGTTACTTCAAAAGGATTAGATAGACTTAGAGGTGCAGGAATTGATGTCGTTGTCAGTATGGAAGAAGAGATGTGCAGAAAGCTCAACGAGGCCTTTATTCATCTGATGCTGACAGGCAAGCCTTTCCTTACTCTTAGGTAATTATCCATGATAATTTTTTGAGGGTAGAAAGCAAATTCAGTCAAAACCTTCATTGTATTGTTCGAATAATACATAGCATGTCATGATTTATATACTCCTTTAAGATCTTATGTTTTGTAGATCATTTCTAACTCTGGCCTGCCTTTAATTTGCAGGTTCTCCATTTCACTGAATGGCCATTGATTGAATCAACTTGGGGAAGGTGTCATAGGGATAGTTGGATACTACTCACAAATGTTACAGGAATATGATGCAGTTATAGTTTTGTCCTCATTAACTAGTAACCTTACACTTCCAACATCTTAAGAACCTGGTGCCAATTGGTCCATCAGGATCATAATAGCTAAAAATCCTTGTCCTCCAGTTCCAGTTTCAATTCCTTCCAACGAAGTAGCTTTGAAAGTGATATTGTTTATTGACAAGGATACATCTGTAGAACAAAAAATAGCTCAAAAAGGGACTGAAACTGTGGCGTTAGATCATAAGAATTTAGATGCGATTTTGGAATTCTATAAGTGCAAGGGATTATGCAGTGTTTTGCTAGATTTAAGGGGAAATTTTGATGAGTTGGAAGACCTTGTGAAGGAAGGAATTGAGCAGAATATGTTGCAGAAGATTGTGGTGGAAGTGTTGCCATTGTGGGCTCACAGTAAGCATGGTGGCAATTCTCTCAAGCTTTTAAACAGTGTTAGGAAGAGACTGCAAGTTAGTAATCTCCAATCCAAGGCCTCTCGTCAGAGCATTGTTTTGGAGGGTTATCTTCAGTAATGTTACTTACTGAAGCTTACTGAAGCTCTGGTTGTAGAGATGGAGATAAAATTAGTGTTTCCATGGGATACTATTTGGTACTATTTATATGATTTTAACCACGAAAGATGATGGAAAATTGTTTGTTCACCATCTGGAACTGTGCTCTCTTTGTAATTTTAACAAATTCCTTTCGTTTTATTTAATAAATTTTCATAAATTTTGAGAAATTTCTCTAGTTTGTTTTACGAAATAGATTTTTTTTAATTTAGAAGTGAGAAAATAAGAAATAAATGGAAATGAAATATGCTAAATTAGATTGCAGGGAACAATATAACACCTAATAATCATATGGATGATCTTATGAGACCTTTAATTACAAAAGTACTATTATTTTTTAAAGTATACATATTATATACAAAGAAGTTCTCTGTTTACACAACAAGAGCTCTCTATATATACATGACATCATAAACCATATATATGACGTCAAAAAGGGAAAACAAGTCCTATGGGTATTTCTATTCAAATACCAAAGCTCAACCTCTTTGTTAGGTAGTAGTTTGTTAGTGTATGTTTGTGATACTGAGGAGGATATCTAAATGTCCTTTTTTGGTGTCTTCCAAAGGCAAGGGAGATTGGAAGCTCTGCAGAATTTGAGAGGTGTCTTTTTCAGTACTCAAGGTTGTGAAGATAATTCAAAGCAAGGCTTATGTCTACTTAGGAATTGGGCTAACCATTTGAATGGTGACAAGAAAAATCCTTTCTTTTCATCATAAGCTATTCTTGAATGGCTTTCTCACTTTGAACTACTTCCTAGATGTTGCTCTTAACCAGACTGCAAAAATCGTTAAGGGCTAACATTGAGAAGGGTTCCTCAATAACAACACCAACCTATGGATACAAAATGAGTATTAGCTTTTACATGTTTCATCCAAATGGTATAGGAATGAAGGAAGAGGACGAAGGATTAGTCATGTCCATTGAAATTATCAGGGAAAACAATGCTAAAGATCATAATAAAAGCTCATAATTTCTCCTTCCTACTTCATCCTAAGTTAGTTCATAAGCACTAATTACATCTAATGGTGGAATTATGAAAAACAGGGAAAAGAACCTATTGCAAGATCAATGGTATATCCTTCTACTGAAAATCAAACTAATAAAAGTTTAGCTTTCGATATAGCCTATGAAGCTAAGTTGTTCGAATTGAGGGGAAGATGTAGTACTTACTCATATGGGCATAAAAATGGATTAGTGTAGGTTAGTTTTATAGAACCACAAAAATAGGCAATTTGCACTATAGACAAATATAGATGCATACTTCTTCAATGCAAAAGAAGGAAGCAACATTAATAAAAGTAGCAGGGACCATAATCTAGTGACAGTCCTCCTAAAGTATAATAGGCAGAGTCAGATAACAGAGGACCATAAATCTTGATGTCAAGCGAATGTATGAAAGAGGTATTGGAATACCTATGAGTTGTTTGCAGACACTGATTCCTTCATCGAAACATGATATTTTCGATTCCTACATCGTTACAATGTTCTTCAAATTATGGACTAGAGTACTATATGATTGATGACTCTTTGTGCAACTTCATAGCATAAGATTAGTATAGACTTTGAGAAAACTAAATGACCTAACAATTGAAGAAGCTATCAACATATTCTTGTAGAGAACACCAAAAATCCAAAATCATCAATTGAATTGGTAGAATAAATTTACAAGAATCAAAACAAAACATAAAAACTCTATTGATTAATCATTTAGAGAACTTTGAAAGAGATATACTAGTGTAGTTCCCTTTGATTCCTCTAAATTGAGCAATTGAAGGCTTTCAGATATAAATTGAGCAACCGAAGGCTTGCATCTACAAAAATCACTCTCTTTTGAAGCACCCACACATGAAATCACAAAGAACATTTTTTGGTTTGATGGAGCAATTAACTTTGAGATAGAAGAAGCACCCACGCACGAAATCACTCTCTTATAAACATTGGGAGATTTTAGGCTACATATTAGGGATTTTAGGAATGATCTACACAGAAGAGATAGAGATATGAGTTTTAGTTGAAACAAAGTCGTTTTACTATCACCAAGAAACAACGTCGTTTTGCTAATCAGACAAGCATCTCCTAATTACACTGACATATGTTTGATTAGTGTAGGTCATTGACACGTGGCAGTGCCACATCAGCAAAGATAATAGTGCCATTAACGTAGGGTTAGAATTGAAAAAAAGTTCAAAGTTTGGGTATTTTATTGCTACTTTTTAAATTTCAGGCTATAATTGAAAAAATGAGGAAAGTTTGGTTTTTTTTTTGGTAATTAGCCCAAATTTGAAGTAAATACTTAACATTTTAATTTTTTTTATTTATAAAACAAACTCTATTTATATGTTTTAAAATTTATATATAAATGTGAATCCTTAAGGCTAATATTCATTTATAGGACATTCTATTTATGTAAAACTTAAAAATGAACCGTTTTATTTTTTCTGCATTATGAATAAACTCTTATGCTTATACATTAAATAATAAATTATGTGCTTATCTAAGTAGTTTTATGAACAAATATTAATATTAAGAGTTAATTTATAAATGTCAAAACCTTAAAAACTTATTTGAATTTGAAAAAGGTATATTTTGGCCTTTTTTTTACAAAATATAAATTAAATATTAATATTTTGAAGTGTTCAAAATAAATCTTAAATTTTGCAAACGTCCAAAATAAATTTAGAGCGAATAGAAATTTGAATAGAATTAATTCTTCTTTTGTTATTTATTAGTAGTGACATAGTACGCACTTAATATTTTTATTAAACATATGGGTCTTACTATATCTGGTGTATGTCACATGACATAATATGAACAACTTTTTAAAATAATATTAAATAAATTTAAATCCTTTTAAAAATGTATGATTATATTTTTCTAATCCATAATTAAAAATGAAAAAGATAAACTAACCTAAATAATCTTTCTTAATCTTAATTTTCTTAAATTTATGACATGTGCTTAATTGATTGTATAAGTATTTCATAATACTAGGTGATTAATAACAAAAATTTGCTTAAGATACTCAGTTTTACTTATGTGATTTAGGTACAAAATCAAAGAAGTTAAAGTGAGTCAGAAACATAATATTTGAGATATTTTTTGAAGAATAATATTTATTTATCTTCGTGGAGTAAGAAGAAGAAAATTCGAATAGGAAGAAAACAAATTCAATCCAAAACAAGACAATCAAGAAGCCGCTGGGAGAAGCAGTAAAACAACAACAAAGTGAGAGCAAAACACATAGAAAGTAATACAACAGGTGAGCAAAACAACAACACATGTTGAAAGCATAAGGAGGAAATGACAACGCAGCAGCAGATGAAGAAGCAACGCAGCAGCCAAGATAGAAACGGCGACGCATAAGGAGGAAACCAACAGACCAAAACGGCAGCGCACGTTGTATGTAAACAACGTTTACGTTTCACGCAAATGTTGGGCATGAAACGCTAATGGTTAAATTCAACGACCCACGATCATAGCACAACAAGACGCGATCATGACAGAAGCACTGGAGTTAGCCCACGATCGTGACAAAAGCCCAGGACTCAGGCTCAGATGTGGCCTAAGATCGTGGGCAGACGCATATATATTAAAAAATGTCAAGTTTTGAGGGAGTTTTTGGACCTTTTGGACCCAGAACAATCCTAGGACTACATAAAATACAAAAGGTATATAAAGAATAAGACAAAGAAGATGAGTGAAAGCTTCAACAACTTTGGAGAGAAACCTTAGAGAGAATTGTTGAAAGATTGAGAAAGAGAAGAAGGAAGAGAGAAGTGGAGAAGCCGACATCAACATACTCCCCAGATTTGGAGTTTCTCGTCATCATTGCCTCCTGTCTCTATTTAGATTAGTATTTCCTATTATTTTCCATTTTTATTATTGTATAGAATTGGGAGTAGCAATTTGATGATAGGATTGTGAATGTCGAGAAATTCTATACTCACCTTCAGGTTTTTATCTTTGATTTAATAAAATATGATTGTTTATGTTTATTGAATTTTATTGTGATTGTTTTATCTGATTGTATAATTTGGTAATAGATTGAGAGGTGAATCGAATGAAAAATAGTTAAATTAGGCAAACGAGAGTTAGGTGATTTAATAAGAACGAGAAATTAACCAAATCGGTAATTGTGTGAACAGAGATCTCATATAGGTTATTGATAGTTTATTGGACAATTTCAGATCTAATTAAGGTTTTGTATAGATTGTTAACTGAGAGATTGCAATTTTCCACAACCTGATTAGGGTTTATAATTTAGGATTAATGGTTATAACTCAAGAGAGAGTAATCAACCCTAGGATCATCTAGGACCAATAATCCAATAATTCATAATCAATTAGGTTAGCCTTAAAAATAGGTAAAAATTCCAATTTCTCTTATTTGATAGTTCCATTAGGTTGATTCTTGAGTGTGGTTGCAACTGCTACTTTTTTCATATTTTTGTAATTGATTTTTGGAATTGAGTTGTATGATTGCATTAAATCTTATCTTAGTTTTGTTACATTTTGAATTATTGCGAATTGTTTTAGCCTTAGATTTTAGGATTAGATTATCCCTCATTATGGGATCAACACCTTAGGTACTATGCCGACCTGTACACTTGTGGATTATCGAGATTATTAATTAGAAATTACACACATTGAAAAACCATAACCAAGTTTTTGACGCCGTTGTCGGGGAGACGATTAGTTTAGTTCTATAGTTTAAGGTGTTGTTAGTTTTTTCTATTTTTTGTTCTCATTCTTTCTTTTATACTTCTAAAATCATGCTCTTGCATGAACACAAGAGTCACGAGAAGTTCGAGTCGCGTATTTGAAACCTTAGATTTAGACATCACTCGACTAGAACGAACCATTAGGAAAGCTCGACGTGAAAAAGAAGAAGAAATCATGAAATCAACAATGTTTGAGGAATTTCAACAAAATTTAGAACACGGAGAAAACCAAGGACGTCAACAATGGACCCTTATGGACTTCATAAGACTAGGGTTCAATGCAGTTAACCAAGGAGTAGCTAGGCCACCCGTACAAGTAACATCATTTGAAATCAAACCAACCCTCCTAATCATGCTTCAACAGAATATACAGTTTCATGGACTAACGAACGAAGATCCCAACGCACATATAGTGAACTTCCTTGAAATCTATAATACCTTCCAGTACCTTCAAATGTCGAAAGATACGGTTAGAATTAGGCTTTTCTCTTTTGCCCTTAGAGATAGAGCAAAGGTTTGGTATCATTCCCTTAGCCCAACCAATGTCACGACGTGAGATCAGCTAGTTCGTGCCTTTTTAGACAAATATTTTCCCCTGACTAAGACCACTAAGATCACTAAGGAAATTACCAACTTTCAACAAAATGGTAGGGAATCGATTTACGAAGCGTGGGAAAGATATAAGGATTTTCAACGGAAGTGCCCACACCACAACTTACCCAAGGAATTCTTGTTGCAAATATTCTATAATAGAGTAACCCCATATATGAGAGGCACGATTGATGTAGCTTCTGGAGGATCACTGATGAGAGAGATGATCGATGAAGTGGAAGAGCTAATAGAGGATATGGCGAGTAAAATATGCTTGTGGATGAACGAGCAGAGTAGAAAAACTACCACTTTCTAAGAACAAAATGGAATTGTAGCTATTGATCAAATGATGGAAATACAAGCTAAAATTGATAACTTGACTCGACAACTCAACAACATGAAGGTTATGTAACCTGAGTGTGAACTCTATAGACAATTGGACCATGATACGGTGGACTTTTTCTTGATGAAGGAAAGCGATCTAGAGCAAGTGAATTATATGAGAGCTCAATATGGACGAGGAGGGGGCAACAATCCCTACTCCAACACCTATAACCCTAGGCGGAAGAATCACCATAACTTCTCTTAGATGAGTAATGCTAGAGGATAGTTCAGATCTCAAGGATAATCAGGCTTCCAACAAGATAAACCAAGTGTGATAGAATTCAAGTTGGATAAGATTTTACATAAAATTGGAGGCATGGAGGATGCACATAGGAGGCTTGAAAGGAAATTCAAGCAAGTCACCAAGAACCACGCCTCTTCAATACACAATTTGGAAGTCCAAGTAGGTTAACTAGCAAAGGAAATATCTACTCGGAATGTAGGAACTCTTCCAAGGAATACCGAGTCTAACCCAAAGGAACAAATCATGACCTTAACTCAGACCCAGGAAAAGGAACTTGAACATACGAAGGAAGACCAAGATAAAGGAAAAAGATAAGTAATTATGGAATTCCTTCCAAGTGAGCTCGTAATTGAGCCAATGAAGGAACCTTGACCTGAAATTTCATACCCTATTCTAACTCAGTGGAAGTAAATTTCAAGTAGGGAAAGGAGGAATTTTAAAGTGGTTGAATTAAACAAAGTTGAGGATATAACGGAACAACTACAAACGAGGCTCACACTAATGGAATCTGTCAAGAAGAAGGTTAAGGAGCACATAGCAGAAGAAAACCCTAATATATCACAGAAGAAGGAGGACCTAGGGGATTTTTACATTCATTGCAGTATCAATAAAGTCAATATAGACAGAGTAATCACGAATTTGGGAGTAAGTATGAATATGATGCCCTATACCTTTATTCAAAAGTTGGGGTTAGGAGAGTTAGAACCCACAAAGATGTTAGTAAAGGCGACTGATAGAACAGTTCATCAGCAGAAGGGGGATTATTAAGGATATGCTATCACAAATTGATAAATTTACCTTGTCCACAAACTTCTATATATTAGATATTGGAGAAGATGTGGAAATCCCTATGGTCGTTGGACGACCATTCCTAGACACTGCTCGCTTAATAATTAATGTTGATGGGGGGTGAACTAACTCTGAGGGTAGGAAAGTAGTAAATAACCTTCAAAGTATTAAAGAAAGACAACAGTTCTCTTTTACCTCTAACTAATATTAAGGAAACCAAACTTCGAGGACAATGGGAAGATATTGAGGATCTTGGGAATGCATTCAAAAAGAAACGATTGTGTAAAAGAAGGTGAAGGAAGGAGAATCACAAGCAAGGTGGAATCTAGAGCATGATAGCTCATGTGTAAATTGTCAGATCAGTGACTGAACTACCATTGCACCATTCATTTGAACCATCATGAGCAAAGAAGAGCGTTAAGCTAACGGCATTAAAAGAAGCACTGCATGGAAGGCAACCCATGGAATTGTATTTCCTTTGATTTTTTTATTGAAAGTTTGAATTCCATAGTTAGGATTATTTGATTTCCTAATAAATTTGGGAAGACATAGGACTTTGATATGAATTTGATGATCGATGAAGTACGCAAAGAGAGCTGAAAGGGCTAGAAAGAGTTAAGAACTGATTTCGGAAAGTGGACAAGGACAAAAAAAAAGAAAAAATAAAAAAATTGGTGAAAATTTGAAGGCCACGATCGTGACCTACAATAGGGTAAAAAAGGAGACGTGTGATTATCATTATAAATATTTACCAGTTTACCCTCCAATAACCTATATATTCATTTCTAACTTCATTTTTTACTTACTTTCATTTTTACTTTATCTCTCTAAACTTTAAACCTCCGAACACTCTCACTTCTTTCTACATAAATTTCAAACTTCTAGTTTCTTCCAATGTCTACTGACTCGCAAGCCAGTATGCCGCACATCAAACAAATAGTGAAGCGCGATCAATTAGCAGGACGATCCCAAGTCTCGGGATAAAGGAAAAGGACCAGGGCAGCTGATTATGAAGCACCTTTTCTGATCTTCTCAGATGAGGAAGGTACTCATTTTCATTCTCTTCATAATAAACAAATTACGGTTCCAAAGTATTTTCATTTTGAAACATTAGATAGATTAGAATTGCAAGACAAGGTTGAAAGTTTAGCAGAGAAAATTTAATGGGGTCAACTCATTCAATTTCAATTCCTAGTTTTTGAAGAACTTACCTTAGAATTTTTTACATCCCTTCAATAAGAATCCAAGAAACCTAGGGAATTGTGGTTTAGGTTATGAGGATAACCTTATGGGCTTGATTATGAAACATTATATGAAATCTGTGGTTTCCCTGAGTCTTCCGTCGTAGATTAGCACGATGATTTCCGTGTCAACCCCTATTGGATTGAACTAACTGGGTTAGAGCATTTCAACGCTAAGAACATACACAACAACATCATTAGGAGCCACCAACACTTGTTGATGCACAAATTCATGTCTCAAATCGTGTTTGACAAAACGAAAACCAACAAGTGTTCAATGAAAGAACTTTTCATGTTATGGTGCATGGATCATAGCATCCCATTTTACATAACCACCCATATCTTTAACATAATTTTTACTGCTTGAAAGAAGAGGGGCAATAACTTAGGAATGGGCTACTTGGTTTCGGCCATAGCTAATAACTATGGAGTTGAGTGCAATGGAAACTGTCCTGAATTCATGAACCATCATCATCTATAGAGAGCTGAAATCCTGAAATACCATAATATGGAACTTTGGATTATTAGTGCTGTAGCACCCCACTCCCATCTGACACGTGCCCGTACATATATCAGACATTCGAGCACAAGCCTGGTGGAAGTATTGCGTTAGAGCAATCACATCACTTATCATGGCATCATAATTAAAATACGCATATCACAATATCTAAAACTCGATTCCTCATTTTCATTTCATAAAACATAACATAAATTATAGCATTACATACATCATCCATATATATATAGTATCAAAAACTTATCAGACCATAAAACTCTGTTTACAAAATATGCTACATGAATAAGGAAATATACAAAAATTGTAACCCCCCATTACCCTAGAGTACGTATCGGGACGCCCGTAGGTCATTCCGACACATAACCTAAGATAATGGAATGCTACGTGAAACAACTATCAAACTCCACATGGCATCACATACATCATAAGCATAAGAACCAGTAATTGAAATTCA
>JANQBM010029784.1:0-10982 GCA_025594535.1 Erythroxylum domingense | reverse complement strand
TATGTACGGAGGTAAATTAAATAAATTTGTTCGTTTTAAGTATCCTTGGTGGGGAATTCCTCCCCCGTGGGCCACGGATCTAAATGTCACGTAGGACGTCGGGCCGTGGACCCGCCCGAGGAGGGGTTCCAGCAAATTAAATCCTAAATCATTATGCAAATGACACCTATTAGAGCACAACATTACAAAGGAAGTTACTTAGAAAATAATCAGCATCAAGAATTAAAGTTTAGGTGATAAATCCCCCTAAAACCCTTACATAATTAACCTTTTATTATGTAATTATCTTATTGATTATTGGACCATGGAAATTCTTATCTTATGTTAATAGCTCTGTTGAGATTACTAACAATTAATCCATAGGCTTATCAACCAAAATCATTTAGTTTAAAGTTTCTAGGATTGCTTTATCGATTTGCGAATTCTACTATTGGGTTTGACCCTAATCTAGAGAATTTATGTTGACCTATCTCTAGGCTTACAGTCAACTCCTTCCAATTATACTAAACCTATCTCTGATACACGGGTATGTACTAAACCATTTATATTCCAAAATCTCCAGAATTTGCGAATCTGTATGGGCTTAGAGACTTACAAGGTCGTGTATCTCTCAATTTCTTCAAAACTTGTTTTATACTGCATTTTCATCCTAATTGTTCTTTTTCTAGTATATTGCCTTCATATATTTATGGACAAAATTATCTTCTTGCCAATAAGACTTCTTCATATGCTTACTTATTTTCTATATAGTCAAGATAAATGTTTGCTCTCCGTTTCATTCAATCGTGAAAGAAACCATGAAATTTTGAAGATGATGTCTTCTTGTTATAGCTTATGTTTTACTTATGTTCATGAATATGTGCATGTCTATGTGATTTGGTTTAGGGAAATCCTTGTTTACCAAAAACTTTTTAAACCATTTATGATGTACTGTGAACTTATTAAACTTGTAGATTCCTTGTTGGTTCTAGAATGGTAATTACGCTGTAAGCAATTAGCTTGCAATAGGTCTTTTCTATCTATTTTACGTAGCTTATAACTTTTATTGATATTGTTTTGAAGATGTTAATAAGGTCCTTTTCTTATGATTGATTATGACAGGATATATTTTTTATGATTGCCTCGTTGATGTTGTGGATCATGTTTGGCAATTGCCTTCAATTGAGTTGTTTGTTTTTATATTCCTTATTTATCTTCATTTCTCTATTCAGCACAATAGTTTAGTACTCTCTTGTCCAGTCAATGTGTTTTATTTCCAAAGAAAAAAATTGTTTACCTTGAATTGGAACTGTTTTATTTTTTGAATTTTTTTATTTTTCCTTTATTATAATGCTTATTTTTTATTTATCAATATTTTTAATTTGGTAGATAAGTATGTCGATGCATTCCTCGTCAACTATTGATGCTCAAAGTTCAAAAGGAACAAAAAGAAAGTGGAACTATGATGAGAATGTTGTCCTTGTTTCCTGCATAGTTGATTTGCATAATGTGGGAATGTACAATGCTGATACTGGATTTAAAGCTGGATATCTCAATGAATTAGAAAGAATGGTAGCAACAAAGCTTCCTTACGCAAACTTAAAAGTCAAACCTCACATAGAGTTTAGGATTAAGACTTTAATGAAAGAGTGGAGCATTGTTTATGATATGGTAAGGAAAGATACTAGTGGATTTAGATGGGATATCGAAAGGAAGATGGTCACCACTGAAGATCATGTATGAGATTCTTACTTAATTATAAGAATTAAACTTTTAACTTGTTTTAAGTTTTTTTTAACTACTTTCTTGTCATTTATATAAATTATTGATTTTTTTCATCTTGTTAGAGTTGCAAAGATGTTTCTCAATTTCGAAGGAAGAGCTTTCCTTTCTATAATAAATTGATTGGGATTTATGGAGAAGATCGTGCAACTGGAAATGATGCACAAACTGTTGCAAATATTCTTGAAGAAATGGAAAGGCAAGAAGGTGTAGGTGGGTCCAATGAAGGTGGTGAAGATCAATATGAGCATGGTTTGCATGATATAGATGAGTCTTTTACCCAACCTCTAGCATCAAATTTTACAAGACAAGCTGCAAATATTTCAGAAAGGAGGAAAAAAAAGGAGAAATGATACGGGAGAAGCAAACTAAGCAGATTCATTTATTGTCACAACCAGGATGTTGGGTGATACCATGGATCAGATTGGAGATAAATTGTGTAAAAGTATTGGCACTGAAATGTATATTCAACAAAAATTTGAACAATAATATAGTGCATTGGGTGAGATAGAGGGGCTCACAGATGATGAAAGGCAAACTGCTTTAGGCAAAATTCTTGATCATCCTACACAAATGATTGTGTTTTCACTATTTCACCTTCTGAAAGACTTGAGTGGGTGAGGAGGTTTCTTGCTGCACATTGAAGCTTATGTTGAAGTAGGCCTATTTTGTCTAATTATTTCAAATAGGGTTGAAACTTAATTTTTTTTAACTAAATAATTTTTTAGGAATTTAAAACCCTATGTTTTATTTATTTTCAATATCGTTACATTGTTATTTTATGTTATAATTGCATCTATACAATGAAACCTAAAATTAGTCAGACAAGGAAAATTTAACCACTACAAAATATTGGAAAGGCATATGATAAGTAGAAAATTAATAATAATAAGAAATTTAATACTAATTTTAATATTAATAATATTAAAATTAGTATTAAAGAGAAGAAAATTAGTAATAATAATAATAATAAATTAATAATAAGATGAAGAAAATAAATAATAATAATAGTAATAATAATAATATTAAGAAGAAGAAGAAAAAAATTAATAATAATGATGAATTTAATAATAATAATAATAATAATAATAATAATAATAATAATAATAATAATAATAAATACAATAAATTAAACTAATTAAATTAATATAAGAATAATAGTAAGTAGAAAATTAATAATAATAACAATAATTAATAAGAATAAAAATAATAAAATTAAAAAGAATAATAAAATTAATAAGAAGAAGAAAATTCATAATAATAAGGAATTTAATAATAATAAGAATAATAAATATAATTAAGGAATTTAATAATAATAATAATAATAATTAAAAATAATAATAAGAATAATAATAAGTAGAAAATTGATAATAATAATAATAAATATTAATAAGAATAATAAATTTAATAATAATAAGAAGAAAAGTAATAATAATAACAAATTTAATAATAATAACAATAAATATAATTAAGGAATTTGATAATAATAATAAATATAATAATAATAATAATAATAATAATAATAATAATAGTAGCATTATTAATAATAGTTCCTAGTATAAAATTAATTATTGATAATAATTAATAATAATAAGATTGATAAAATTAATAAGAATAATAAATTTAATAATAATAAGAATAAATATTATCAATAAAACTAATAAAATAAGGAATTTAATAATAATAATAATAATAATAATAATAATAATAATAATAACAATAATAAGGATATTTTGATCTTTTTGTCAGTTATTCCTTTGTCATTCCAAGTTTATATTTTTAAATCAAGCACTAGCATAGAATTTCTTATCTATTCCATTTCTTAAATCAAACAAAGTAATACTCAATTAATTATGTTTCTCATCTTTTCTATTCCTAAGAATAACCATTCTATTCATTATCTATTTCATTCATTGAACCAAACAGGCAGTTAATTCTTCCATATTTTTGACATTGCTTACAGCCTCTAGCATAAGATATGCAATCTTTCTAGATGGTTGACCAATATTTTCCATGTTGATATATAATCCATCTCATCTTAATTCCAAATTGATGTGCTCCATATACACCTTTATGAAAATTTCTCAATAATGATAATACCTCAGGCATTTTAAGACATCTAAAAAGGAGTCCATTATTTTCTTGGTGCAATAGAATTCCTTCAATCTAAATAAAATTGAGTGCTTGTTGCTTAAGTTTGAAAGGCATCTTTTGCTAGGATTTTCCAAAAACTCTTTGATCTCTAACCTCTAATTATAGGTAAACTTTTTATCAATATTAAAACTTTATAATGAAATTCCTCTTTCATAAAGGGATGTGTGGGACCTTTGTTATACTGCAATACACCTTTGGACTAAGTCTTTAGAAATTTTCAATCTAAACAATATTTTTCAAAGTTTATTGCCTCCTAATTTTCACTTCAAAACATATGTTTAAATTCTATATCATCAAAAATTATACTAATAGGATAGTGATAGTGTAATAGGAGATAAAGCTAAATTCATACACTTATATTATGTTTCCACTTAATGTAACACTAGTTGTGAGTCTCCTTTGATTAAAACTGCCTCAAATCCAAGATTAACTAAAGTTTTAGTTTAATTGTCAAGCCTTCTTATTTTATTTGATTATTAATATGTGGGAAGTCCATTTTAAAGGAGAGAAGAGTTTTGATTCTATTTGGTGTGATTATAACTACTCTAACTCCAATTAACTTCTCTATACCAAATGATAGGTGTGAACTGCATCATGTTTTAGGGTTTAATTTGTTATGTATTAAGTGTTAGTTTCAGTGTTTAGTATGTGTTTAGGTTAAAATTGTGTTGGTTTATGTGTTTGAGTGTTTTTTATGGGTTAGTATAAGTCTTTGAGCTTAAATATTATGTTTTTGAGGTACGTACATGTGTTTGTTAGTGTTTTACAATCAACGTCAAAGAACGGAGAAGTTTCGAAGACTTTTCGGGTTGAAACTACAACCCACGATCGTGGCACAATAGACCACGATCGTGACAGAAACATGTGAGCTAGCCCATGATTATGGCATATGGGCCACAATCGTGACAGAAAGGTTTGGCGTTGGCTACGATCGTGGTATATAGGGCAACAATCGTGGCCTGCATCAGGCAGACGTGCAAATAAGAAAAAAAGTCAAGTTTTGAGGGATTTTTTGGGCTATTTCGACCCTGGAAAAACCCTAGGGCTACCAAGGTATTTAAAGAACATGAAGAATAGAAGAGAGGAGCTTTTGCATCATCCACATTCTCAAAACCCTAGAGAGTTTTATCAAGATATTGAGAAAGAAATGAAGGAAGAGAGATACGGAGAAGAAGCATACACGAAGTACTTACCGGAACAGGAGGTTTCCCACCATTACTACCTCCGTCATCCATTCCACTCATTTTTCAGTTTTGTTTTCAATTTTATTGATGTATAGAATTAGGATAGCCATTGAGAATAAGATTATTGAATGTTGAGATTTGTCTAAACTCACCTTCGGGATATTTTGTCTTTGATACTAATGAAATTTGATTGTCATGTTTTTATTGGATTATAAATTGTGAATCGAGAGGTTAAAATTTCTCATAATTGATTAGGGTTTAATAATTAGGTTTAATGATTATAACTCGAGAGAGAGTGACCAACCCTAGGACCGTGATAGGTTGTCAAACTACTAAAAATAAAAATATATTTCCAACTCTCCAAAAAACTAGGTAGCTAGTGTGGAATCAGGTCGAATCCACAGGGAATTAGTGCAAAGTTACTCAATTGCTCAGAAAGTAACAGATTAAAAGATTGATATCGCAGGAGATGTAAATAAAAATAAAAGCAACGCAGAAAATTAAAGGAGAGCTATAGTGACAGATACAACATGAGCATGTTGTATTGGCATAAAACAGGTCTGGATAGCAAATAACAAAATAAAACGAGATTAAAATGCAATGGGTGAAAACCTAGCCAAGATACTCTTCAATTCGGCCTGGAAATTCGATCATTGATATCATAAGATAAATTAGACAATTCAGATAGACAAAGTTATAGTTAAAGGTGACGCACTCATTAACCAATCTTTTCTTACTTTGTTGGTAACTCCGGGAAACGCCCTGACAAGTTACTTCCCTAATCTAAAGACAACCCTCAGGAAATGCCCTGACAAGATTAATCTCTAGTTGCATTAAGAATGAAAAAGACCCTTGTCCTAACCAATAAATTAGGAAACGTCGTAATTTATTTAGTTAGATTATTTAATTCCATCAATTTTACTACCAACATACATCGTTCTCAAGATAAAACCAATTCGTTACTTTAATAGAATAATATCTACAATAATACTATTCTATTCAGCAATTTATCACTTAATCAATCACACAACTCGTGACATTGCACAATAAATTAAGCAATAATAAATCTGGCTCAGGCATAGGAATTAAATAAATATATGAATTGCATAAACAAATAAAAACATAGTCTCACAAATCATTCATGACTAAATATCCAAGCACCCTGACTAGAAAAGGGTTTAGTTGTTCATAGCTAACATGAGAAAACAACAAAATAACATGAAAAATGCAATAACGATGGTGGATAGCTGCTAACTACTCAAAACAGGAGAAGGAAAAGAGAACGTCCAAAAGTGAGATGCAAAAGTTGTAAAAAGGTCCTCTAATTTCCTTATGCCATAAGGAATTTATAGCCTCCAATTTGTAACCCTAGTCAAAATTAGTAGAAGTTTCCTAGCTAGTCTTCAATTTGGAATCTTCATTATGGCTTCCCAGCTGGAGTCCAGCGCCTCCATCAAAGATCCAGCCCAAAATAAATGATGATTGGGCTTAAAAACTCGTCCATAAATTTGGCCCAGTTCTTGCCTGATACGATATGGGCATGTCGTATCTGTTTCCAGCATGTAACTTCTCCAAAACAACCCAAATCTCTTACATTATGATTCCAATCCCCACTTTGGTCTCCTGCACACGTAACAAACATAAAAGCACACAAAAACACACAAATAATAAACAAACACATGCAAAATGAATGCAAACTATCCTATGAACCATGCATGAAATGCAACCTATCAAATAACCCCACAGTTAAACAATACTTGTCCTCAAGAATTTAATCCATTCAAAACCTTAAGCCTTCTAACCTCTTATCACCATTCTTTCTCCCATACCCAACACTTCCTAAGCCAACAAATACAGTCATAGAATCAAATAAACAATGCATGATCGATCGACCTCCTATTTAATTAGGAATGTTAACCACTTTGACATTACCTTATAGAAAGCAATAACACCCACACCCTCAACACTCTTGTAAAATTTTCGGGTGCAGTGTTTCTTTGAACATCAATACATAGAGTCCAATCTCTACCACTAGCCCTGATTTAAAAACCCACATCGATTAACTAGGTCTTTTAAAGGCTTGTATTGTGGCTATTGGGGTTTAATAAAGAGAGCGAAACTAAGAGGAGCAAAGTATGTACCAAGTAACACATATTTCATAAGTTGGCCGAACCATTCCTTCCTATCCAATCATCATTCTCCATAAATTCATTCATCAAGGTGTTTCTCGTAAATCTTGTTTCGAGGGAAGAAAACATTTTTGAATTTGAATATATATTTTTCTTTTTCTTTTTTCTTTATTTTTTTCTTTTTTTTCTTTTTTCTCTTTTTTTCTTTTTCTCCCCTGAATTGTTTTCTAACTCTCAAGCGTAATACCACGTAACAACTAGGAGCATGACGTAAACATCATACACATGAAGGATATGATTCAACAAAATATACACATGTTACTTGGCAATTCCTCTTAGTTGGGTGTCAAATTCTGGGGCTAACGAAGAAAAAAGGATAGGTTTATTTGTCTTTTAACATAAGAACAAAGAAAGGTTTTAGGCTCAAACGGGGACTACAAGGGATAATTTACTGTGTGGGATACTCAAAGAAATTGGATAGCAAAGGGTTACACAATCAATACCTTAGTTTCATCTCGATGTAATAAATGTGGCTTTGATAGGAACTCAAATGTCAGGTTCTGGCAGGGAACACACTATACATGCACACACAAAAGAAATATGGAGTATATGTAATGTTGTACTCCCTCTTAAATGGCTCAAAATCCTCACGATTAATTTTGTGTGGTGTATGCTATTACTCCTATAAGGTGTATTTTGTCGAGGGCCTATCTAATTCTAAGTGTATTAGTTAGTTCAAGTTATGCTAGGATGGGAGTCAAAATAGATCAATTAAGCTAAAAACACTTAAAGAGTCAAACTTATCAAATCACATCAAGACAAGACTATTTAAGGTGGGATTTACTCTGTTATACATGTTAATTGATGCATGAACATTCAAAAATGAAAATAACTAAACTAACAGGTGCAATTAGTTACCACATGACAATGTCGTATCAAGTAGACCCATACACAGCAACACAAACAATACATGCAAAAAAGAAAAAATGCAATTGACAGAAAATCACAAAAACATCAACAATTTTTTTTAATATCAAAAGAAAGCTATCAAATATCAAAAGAAAGCAATCTCCCCAGACCACACTTATAACTTACATTGTTCGCAATGTAAACAAAGACAAGACAATATAAATTAAAGGCCTGGAGTAAGGACAAAAGTTACCAAGATAATGGTGACGGAGGAAATGGAGGGGGCTCGCTGCTGAAATTGCTATGGACTTCCCTCTTTGGTTTAAACAATTGTGTACCTCACACTTGAACTTTTCATTGTGAGTGAAAAAAAATTGAACCCCATCTGTGCACCCCAAAACACCTGCCCTGTAGAGTTTATAAACGCTACAAAATAATAGGTAAAATTGGAGCAATTAAAATTTTTGTAGTTTCTTGCGGTTATGCGAACACAGGCATATGACATACTCATGTCTTATACCATCCTTTAAGCACTGTCACACACACATCAGTTCCAGACCAATTTTTAAGCACTGAGCATATAATCAAAAATCGAAATAAATCAACATAAAATAAATGAAATAACACAAAATAAAAATCGCATCTTAAAATAAAAAATTACTTGGGTTGCCTCCCAAGTAGCGCCTTTGTTTAATGTCTTTTGCTCGACGGGGCCATGCCTAGTAGTGGTCGGGTTTACTTACGTAATATACCTCCAATAAGCGTGGCTCAAATCCTTCGTAGAAGGGTTTCAATCTATGTCCATTGACTTTAAACATTTTTGAATTATCCATGCTTTGAATGTCAACGGCACCATTATCATAGACTTTTGAAACAACAAATGGACCTACCTACTTAGAACGCAACTTACCTCCAAAAAATTTAAGAGTAGAGTTAAAGAGAAATACCTTTTGACCGATTTTGAACCTCTTTTCAGCAATCTTTTTGTCATGAAATACTTTGGTTTTGAATTTGTAAATCATGGCATTCTCATAAGCGTTGTTACGGATTTCCTCGAGCTCTTGGAGTTGAAGCTTACGTTGTTGCCCTGCCTCATCATAACTTGTGTTGCACACTTTCACTACCCAAAGCGCGCGATGTTGTATTTCCACGAGCAAGTGACATGTCTTGCCATAGACTAGTCGATAGGGTGACATGTCTAAAGGTTTCTTGTAAGCGATTCGATATGCCCACAACGTATCCTCAAGGCCCGCACTCCAATCCTTGCGCGAAGGGTTCACCGTTTTCTCCAAGATGCCCTTGATCTCCCTATTGGACAACTCGGCTTGCCTATTTGTTTATGGATGATAAGCAGTTGACGCCCTATGAGTGATGCCATACTTTTGGAACAATGTTTCCATAATCCGGTTACAAAAATGGGTTCCACGATCACTAATGATAGCCTTCGGTGTGCCAAACCTAATAAAAATATTAGCTTTCAAAAAATCGACAACCACTTTATCATCATTAGTACGTGTGGCTTTTGCCTCAACCCATTTTGAAACATAATCAAGAGCAAGTAAAATATATTGATTGCCAAAAGACGAGGGAAAAGGTCCCATAAAATCAATGCCCCAAATATAAAAAATTTCACAAACTATAACAAGTGTTTGTGGCATCTAATTTCTGCAAACAATATTACCTGTGAATTGGCATCTATTGCATGTTTGCAAAAGGCATATGAATCTCTAAATAAATCAGGCCAATAAAACCCAGATTCGAGTACCTTTCTTGCTATTGTTTATGGTCCAAAGTGGCCACCACAAGCTGACAAATGACAGAATTGGAGGATGGAAGAAATTTCTTCCTCAGGTAAACATCGCCTTATGATTTGGTTTGAGCACATCTACCACAGATATGGGTCATCCCAGATGTAGTACATGGCCTCATTTTTTAGTTTATGTCGCTGTGCCCTCGTATAATCCTCTAGAAATTTGTGTTCTGTCAGAAAATTGACCAAGTCTACAAACCACAGGTTACGTCATGCTCCTGTCGTATCAACCCAAAATAGCTGTTCAACGAGAAACTCACCCGAAACTACTTCTCCAGAATGGGAATCCGTGTTTATCTGACTTAGATGGTCATCTACAAGGTTCTCAGCTCCCTTCTTGTCTCTTATCTCAATGTCAAACTCTTGGACCAACAATACCCATCGAATCAACCTAGGCTTTGCATCCTTTTTGTTCATCAAATATTTCAAAGCCGCGTGATCTAAATACACAATCACTTTAGTTTGCATTAAATACGGTCTGAATTTTTTCAAAGCAAACACCATAGCGAAGAGCTCCTTTTCAGTGGTTGTGTAGTTCTTTTGAGCTTCATCTAAGATTCTTGATGTGTAGTAAATTACATGTGGATCGCATCCCACTCTTTGTCCAAGAACAACTCTAACGGCATAATTACTTGCATCACACATTATTTCGAATGGTAAATCCCAATATACTTGATTATGGGTGCTGAAACCAACCTTTCCTTCAACGTGTCAAACGCACCACGACATGCATCACCAAACATAAATTCGACATCTTTTTGTAGAAGACAACTCAAAGGGTAAGCTATCTTTGTAAAATCTTTAATACCGTCGATAGAAACCTGCATGGCTAAGAAAAGAACGAACTTCCCGCATACTCACGAGGTAAGGTAAAGATCTAATAACATCTACTTTGGCCCTATCAACTTCAATCCTCTTAGACGAAACTACATGTTCTAGGATGATTCCTTAACTAACTATGAAATGGCATTTTTCATAATTCAACACTAAGTTAGTTTCAATGTAGCGTTTCAAAATTTTCTCTAAATTCTCTAG
>JANQBM010029744.1:0-10984 GCA_025594535.1 Erythroxylum domingense | reverse complement strand
CATGAATTCCCTGCTTCATCCTGAGATTGAGGATAACTTACTAACAATTAGATCAACAAGGAAGCTAAAAAAAACCCAAAAAGTGCACATGAAGTCAACTTGATATAAGAACAAAATAACCACTCAAATGTTTCTCATGTGATCTTTATGTAAATTGACATCACTGGGAAAGCAATAGAGGATAGACAACATTCTCTGTAGTTGAGCAGCATTATTCCTAAGATCATTAACACAACTAGAACCAGTAGTAGTAACCCAAAAGAGGCTAACTAGTTGTGATGTACGTGTATCCTATCAAAATTATAGTAAAGACCACTAAGCAAGTTAATATAGTATAGAGAGTATAAGTGTCATTTCTATTAGGACTACAAGTATTAATACTAACCATCTTTCTATTATCTAATCTAATAAAAGAAATGATTAATTTTAAGGTTATAATTAAATAAACTAAAAGTTTGAATCATAATTAATTAACTAACGCAATAGATAGAAATAAATGATAAGTGTAAATTGCATCGTATTTTAGGACATACTTTGATATGTGTTTAGCCATTAATTTGATCATTTAGTATATGTTTGGGGTAGAATTGCGCTAGTTTGTTAATTGTTTATGTTTTAAGTATTTTATGGGTTAGTACAAGCTTTTGAGCTTAAATATTATGTTTTTGAGATATCTTGATGTGTTTGCTAGTATTTTAGGGTCAGTATCGAAGAACTGAGGAGTTTCAGAAGACATCCAGGCCGAAACAATGAGTCACCATTGTGACAAAAGGCTCAGATGTGGTCTTCAATCGTGCCCTGTAGGGCCATGGTTATGGCCTGCGTCAGTAGACTCGCAGTCGCTTACGAACTTCACGTTTTGAGGGACTTTTTAGACCTTTAGGGCCCCGGAAAGACCCTAGGGTTACCCAAAACATAAAAGATTATTTAAAGAACATTAAGAGGAGCACAAAGGAGCTTTTTATATTCAGCCACTCTTAGAAACCCTAAAGAGAGAGAAAAAGAAGAGAGAGAGAAAAGAAGAAGAGGCAGAAGAAGTAGATCCCGATGCCGCTACTCCTTAGATTAGGTGGTATCTTAACGCTGCTGTCTTCCTAAATTGTCCAACCTAAGTTCCATTTTCTCTTCATTTCCTTTTTCATTTAAATGTATAAAGTTGAGATCGATTGTATGGAAATGGATTTTGGGTTGTTGATAATGTTTTGAACTCTCCTTCGAGATTTTACTTTGAGTTAATGTTGATTTAGTTACTTTTGTGTTTATTAGTTGGTTGTTATGATTGATTAATGTATTTGTATGTTTTGGTAATAAACCGAGAGGGTGAGCTGGATAAACATGATTAGATCAGATTAATGAGAGCTAGGCAATCTAATTGACCACTTAATCAATCTAGTCGGTAATTTCATGGAGAGAGATTCTGTACGAGACCTGATTGTTTGTTAGAGACCTTTAGAACTAATTAGAATTGCAGGTAATTGTTGAATTGAGATATTGCAAGTTCCATAATTTGACTAAGGTTTACAATTTAGGGTTTAATAGTTATAACTCGAGAGAGAGTAATCAACCCTATGTCCGTCTAGAACCGACAACCCGTAAACACATAAATGGCTAGATTAGCATTAATGATAGGTAAACTCCATTCTCTCATAACTTGATTGACTCTCTTGGTAGATTTCCATTATGGCCTGTGTGACTGCTCATTTTAATTCTGTTTTGTTGAAATTTTCGCTTTACAATTCTTGAATCAATTTCTCATATTTACTTTCCATGTTCACTTGTGCAGTTTTTATTTCTTTTTATTCTTTTCTTTGAGCCTTAGATGACTTGGGATTAAGCTAGTCCTCTCCTTGTGGGATCAACACCTCTTATACTACAATCACGACTTATGCGCTTGCAGTATTTGAAGGCTTATAAATTTTAAATCTTTAATGACATGATCAATAAAGTAAGTGAAGATAAACAAGATCTAGATAAGAATTCTCCTAAAAACTTCTTATACTTAGATTTATCATAATTCACTGATTAATCCTAGCTTCTTGGATTTGTAGAAATTCCAAAGTTACAACTATATTCTTTCTAAAGAAATACAACCCATATCTTTAAGTTAATTGTTTGAAATCTCTTTCTAATTAAATCCCTTAAGAACACATCTACTTGTTTTTATAAATTTTCATGATAAAATTGACTCTAAGCTAGAAGATTTATGTGGTTGACAGCGCGTCATAATGCTAGTCAAAATAAACTAAACTACTACTATAGTAGTGATGAATCTACGTCAATCCTATAAAAAGTGTGTGTAAAGTTTTTGAAATGAAATTAATCGGCATTTAGGTTAGGAGGTTTTGGTTAATAATTAGCCCGAATTTTCTCTTAGGTAATATTTAATCAAGATATGATTGTTAATTAAACCTAACCACCGAATAACCTAGTATACGATCTTTAGATTTAATTAGGTAGTAGCATTATGAATTAGGAAAACCGATTAATCAAGGAAACAACCACATATGATGCGTCATTTGACCTAGGTTATGTTATCCCTAATAATTATGAATCATTAGTCGCTATACATGAAGTTCAACATAACAATTACGGATTATATCGAAATTCTAGCAATGAGTTTGCAAATAAACGATTCAATAAATGCATTAAAATCATCTTTTCACAATACCTAATGAGTTCATAAATAAATAACCAAACAATAACGAAAATATGATTATTTATACCCAAAACCCGAATCAATTAACATAGGATAACACAATCAATTTCTAGTGAGATAAAGAAACAAAAAAATAGTAAAATACACTTAACGCAAGTCATCAGTGTCTATGTCACCTCCAAGCTGCCATTGGGATGTCTAGCCTTTTATAGGTCTCTCCCAAAATATGCTTAAGCCCCCATTGAGTTATCCCAACCGAACCCTCTTTGCTACTGTGCCTCCCTTCTTTCTTTCCTTCTTCACGCTACCGCTACTATTCTCTCTATTTTTTAATTTATTTTTTAATCCATCTACAATACATGTCTTTAAAACCTGCGCTCGTACCTCTTGAAAATGTCTACGTCTGCATTTCAGCTACTTTCCTCTCCTACGATGTTGTTTTAGTTGGTCCTTGGCTATGCATCTGTGCTACATTTTGTCTTGCATTTCCTCCTTATGCTTGCACCAGCTGGTGCATTTTGTACTTTTGTTGCTTCCGTATTGATGCTTTGGCTATCCACCTACTGCACGTCGTTTTGGCGTGGCTTTTTGCACCAGTTGCATGTAGTTTCATGCTTCATCTTTTCTTGTCTGCTACCTTCTACTCCTTTATTTTCCAGGAAATTCATGTTCTATGTGCCCATGCAAAAACATGCATAGTTGTGCAAGTTTTCTACTTCTTTATTTTTTGATTTTTCTTGTCTTCTTCTTTTCTTTTAATTTTCTTCTTTATGCTCCATAAAGACAAATGAGTATTAGTCTTCAAAAAATGGCCCAAATATTGTGCTTCGACTCACTTTAACTTCTTTGCTTCTGAATTGTGCCTAAATTCACATATGAGTCAAAGCGAGTATCTTAAGTAATTTAATTTCATTAATCGCTAAGTGTTATGAAATAATTAAATAGTCAATTAAGCACATATCAATTTCCCTTACACTTAGCTTTTGGCCGTCCTCAGGAAAAACATCAAAATTAAGTTCATCGACTTAAAACATTTACTCATTTCCCATATGTTCCAAGAATACATAATCATTAACTCATTTCTTTTGCTTTTCTCTTTTCTTTCTTCTTTTCCTTTCTTTTCTTGTCTCTTATGAAAATTAAAATAAACTACGTCAAAATGGGAGTTTTAATAATAAGACATAAAATAACATCCTAATATTATAACCAATCCACACATATACATATCCCCGTACCTAGAATTTTGTACTTCCACAAACTCAAAAATCAACAAATATTCCACTAGCTTCAAGGCTTAGGAAGGACATTTGGTTAGGTTAAAGGATGTAATATGGATAATACACAAAGAAAAGGCAAATAAAGCTCAAGGGGGCTTATCAAAAAGGAAAATCATATAATGGGTAGGCTATTTGGCTAATGAGGTTAGTAAAGACAAAGAATGCCTAATAATATCCATGTTAATGCATGTGATAAAAATGTGGTCTAGAATAGAAATTACAAAATCAGGATGTACATATGATCGGGTGGTTAGTTGTGTGTAAGTTTTAATTATTAACCTCAATAATTCGCAAGCACATGGTTCGTTAGCGTAGTACCAAAGGTGTCGATCCCATAAGGAGGAAAATAATCTAATCCTAAAATCTAAGGCTAGAAACAAATTACAAAAATTCAAAATGCAAAGAAACTAAAACAATAACTTAATTCAATCACTCAAATTAAGAATCAACATGAAAATACTAATTACTAAACAATTGCAACATACATAAGAATCAACCAAAATAAATTACCAATTTAGAGAAAGGGAATTTTACCTATCTTTAATGCTAACCTAATTGATTATGAATTATCGAATTATATGTTCCAGACTATCCTAGTATTGATTACTCTATTTGGAGTTATAATCATTAACCCTAATCAGATTATGGAGGTTGCAATCTCTCAATTAACAACCTATCCAAACCCTAATTAGTTATGAAGTTCTCTTATAAACTATTGGAACCCTATGTACGTTCTCTCTTCTCACAAATTACCAATCTGATTCAATTATTGTTTCTATTAAATCATCTAACTCTTGTTAGTCCAATTTAATCGTTTTTTTATTTGATTCACCCTCTCATTTTATATTATCAAATTATGTAATCGCAGAATCAAACCACAAAAAATCCAATAAACACATAAACAATTATATTTTCATTAATTGAAGAATAAAATTCCAAAAGTGAGTTTAGAACATCCTGAACATTCTAGATCCTATCATCAATTATTCAATCCAATTCTATACAATAATAAAACTGAAAATAAATAAAAAATATAATCTAAATGGATGATGGAAGGCAGCGACGTCAGGAAACCTCTTGATCTAGGAAGTATGTCGAGTTAACTTATTCTCCTCTTCTCTCTTCCTTCTTCTCTTCCTCTATCTCTCGATGATTTCTCTATAGGGTTTCTCAAGGTGGCTAATGAAAAAGCTCCCCCTTCGCCTCTTTTTTTGTTCTTTAAATATCCTCTTGTGTTCTGGTAACCCTAGGATTTTTCCAAGGTCTGAAAGGTCTAAAAAATCCCTCAAAACTTGACGTTTTTTAGTAGCTGGGAGTCTGCCCGATGTAGGCCACAACTATGGCCTTGTAGGCCACGATCGTGGGCTAAATCTAATGCTTCTGTCATGAATGTGGGCCATTATTTCAGCCTGAATGTCTCCAAAACTTCTCTAATCTTTGATATTCACTATGAAAAACTAGTACACACATCAAGATATCTCAAAAAGCATAATATTTAAGCTCAAAGACTTGTACTAACCCATAAAACACTTAAAAATAAATAATTAACAAATTAACACAATTCTAACCTAAACACATACTAAATGATTGAATTAACAGCTAAACACATATCAAACTATGCCCTAAAACACGATGCATTGTACATTTATCAACATCCCCATACTTAAACATCTACTTGTCCTCAAGCAAACAAAACAACAAGCACACAAAATCACAAAGTACACAATGCAGTAATGAGACAATGGCTTCATGAAATAACTTTAACTTTAAACATAATCATTCAAGTTATTTCAAATCATTAACATGCAAAATCCGCGTCTAGGAGCTCTGGACTAAATATACATATAAATCAAAACTTAAATCTCAAGTTAATTCAACCTTTTCAATTGTACACACACATTAATAATTATTTGGTCATTCAAACTTTGTAACTAATCATAAGTACATTTTTATGAAAAGTCAAGCTATTTACAAGTTGGGTAGGTTTTTATTAGCAAAACATTTTTTATATTTACCTTTTGTGGATATGGATCTAGTCTTTTATGCAGAGGCAAACATTGGTGATGAATGTCAATCCGATTACTCAACTAAGTCATGTTTTTATTAAGTTGCTTAGTTGGAACGTCATTATAGCCTTTTGACGCAGAGACACACATTTGTGATGCATGTCAATTTGATTTCTCCGTTACTTCACTTTCTCAACTAACTACTAATTCTATTCATAACCTGATGGCCAGCAGAATAGTTATTTATTTAAAATGTACAAACATTTTATTATTATTATATTTAATGCCTAGCTTGTTGCTTTAGCTACCGTTTTTCGTGAAAAAATACTAGCAGAGTTACTTTAGTCAAAAGACCTAAAAGTATGAATGAATGTGACAATTTAGAGGGTGATAAATTAACACTAAATCCTAATTAACTTGCCTATTTTAACTAAAGAACCCAAATTACTAATTTCTCAAGCTAATGACTCTTTACAACCTCATAGATTATGTTCAAAATTTAATTGATTTCAATTTATCTACGCCATTGATACATTCACACAATTCACAATATGCAACCTAACAAACTATCACACAATATGGAAAATTAACACCCAAAGCAAAACACACAACCCTCCCTACACTTAAACAACACATTGTCCTCAATATGAGAAGGAGTCAAACAACACATATGGAAGGAAGAAACATAAAATTACATAAAACAAAAATAAAAATAAAAACTAAATTTACAAAGAAAGGGTTAGAAACAAATTCTCACGATGGTAGAGGCGGTGATGGTATGGGAAGTGACAGTTGAACGCCTGAGATTGTTGTCTTATCTTGGAATTACTTAAAGAGAGAGAGACAATTAGTGATCCCAGATCAATTCAAATTACTAAAGTTTTATTTAAAATTCAAAACAACTCTAACTAAACCTAACACTTTCAATTGAACTAATGAACATGCTAATTTATGGTCATTAGCTTGACCTTAAATCCATAAAGGCGTCTTAATTATTCGAATAGAAGGAAATCTACATCCATAAAGGCATCTTAATTGTTCGAACAGAAGAAAATCACTTATTTTTCCTTGGGAATCGCTCCTATGAGATATAGCTTGCAACGATGCCCATTGACTTTAAAATTTTCCTTGTTAGCATTTTCCAGTTTGAGGGCTCCATGATCAAAAACTTGAATGACCATAAAAGATCCACTCCGCCAAGATTTTAACTTCCCTAGGAACAACCTCAACCTTGAATTATATAGCAGAACTACGTCTCCTACTTTAAATTTCTTTCATTTAAGACAAGAATTGTGCCATTTCTTTACCTTTTCCTTATAAAGTTTGGTGTTTTTGTACGCATTATAACCAAACTCTTCAAGTTTTTCCAATTGTAGAAGTTGCTTTTTGCCTACTTGCTTCCAATCAAATTTAATTCTTTTATCGCCCAATATACCTAATGTTCTAGTTCAACTGGTAAATGACAAGCTTTTTCATATACAAGCTTATAAGGAGTTTTTCTTATACGTGTTTTGAAAGCATTCCTTTAAGGCCATAAGGCATATTTTAGCTTTATTGCCTAATCCTTTTTGGAGTAGTTCACCGTCTTTTCCAAAATTTATTTCAGCTCCCGGTTGACAACTTGACCACCAGTCTGTGGATGGTAAGGTGTAGTAACATGGTGGTGCACTCCATATCTTTTTAAGAGGGCATCAAAATATTTGTTGCAGAAATGTGTACCTCCATCACTTATTATCATATGTGGCACTCCAAACTGATTGAATAGCCATTTTATGAACTTTTGCACTACCTTTCCATCATTTGTTGGTGATGCTACAACTTCAGCCCAATGTGAGACATATATCACCCCCACTAAAATGTAAATGTTTCCTATCAAAGACGGGAAAGGACCCATAAAGTCGATGTCCTATACATTGAAGACTTCCACTTCTAAAATATTGGATAAAGGCATCTCATCTCTTTTGGAGATGTTACCTATTCTATGGTTTCGATCGCATTATGCCATGAATGTCTGAGCATCCTAAGATAATTGTTGCCAATAACATCCACTATTGAATATCCAAGTTGTTATTTTGTTAGTTCCATAATTTCCAACATATTGACCTTCATAACATTGCTTTAAGATGTCTAACATTTCCTCCTCCAGAACGCATCGTCAAATTAACCCATTAGCATATGTTTTATAAAAAATTTGCTTATCCCATAGATATCAGTTACAATCATGTAGGAAATTCTTTCTTTGTTGGTAAGATAAATCATAAGGAAGTTTACCACTGACAACATAATTCGTGATATCAGCAAACCATGGTGTAGCTAAACTTTCAAGTAACATTAGGGTTTTATCAGGGAACTTTTAATATCTTCGCTAAACTTGCATTCCCTTCCTTCTAGTCTAAATAAGTGGTCCGCAACTGCATTTTTTGCTCCCTTTTATCTCTTACTTTTAAATCAAATTCCTGTAAAAGTAACACCCATCAAATGAGCCTTAGTTTTACGTCCTTTTTATTGAAAAGGTATTTTAACGCCACGTGATCAGTGAATACTATTACCTTTGATCCTAAAAGGTATGGTCAAAATTTACCCCATGCGTACACTACTGTGAGTAATTCCTTTTCTGTGGTGGTGTAATTAAGTTGCGGTCCTATAAGGGTTTTTCTGGCATAGTAGATTGCAAGTTACCTTTTATCTTTTTATTAGCCCAACACATCACACATAATAGAATTGGTGCTGATTTTAATGTCTATTTTACTTTGTTGAAGGTAGACATACACTTTTCATCAAATAGGAAAGGCACATCCTTAACTAACAAGTTTGTCAAAGGTCTTGCAATTTGTAAGAAGTCTTTAATAAATCGACGGTAAAATCCTGCATGACCTAAGAATCCTCGCACGCTTTTACATTGCTTGGTGGTGAAAGTTTCTCTATAACTTATGTTTTTGCTCTGTTGACTTCAAATCCTTAGTGTGAGATTTTACACCCTAGCACTATTCCCATTTACACCATAAAATGACTTTTTTCCTTATTCAACACTAAGTGTGACTCTTCATATCTTTGAAGAACGCTTTCCAAATTGGTTAAAAACATTTTAAAAGAGTTTCCAAAAACTAAAAAATCATCCATGAACACTTTCATTATATCTTTGATCATATCGACGAAGATAGACATCATACATCTTTGAAATGTAGCTGGTGCATTGCACAGTTTGAAAGACATCTGTCTGTATGCGAAGGTACCATAAGGGCAGGTAAAAGTGGTCTTTTCTTGATCATCAAGGTAGATGAAGATCTAATTATATCCTAAATATCCATATAAAAAGTAATAAAATGAATGACCGGCCACCCTTTCTATCATCTGGTCTATGAACGGGAGAGGAAAAATGATCTTTCTTAGACACTAAGTTGAGTTTGCAATAATCTATGCACACTCTCCATCCTGTGACTATTCTTGTTGCAATTACTTCTCCAGTCTCACTTTATATTACCATCATTCCACCCTTTTTAGGTACACATTGTAGTGGATTGATCTATTCACTATCGAAGGTGGGATAAATTATCCTTGCATCTAAGAGTTTGATTATTTCCTTCTTGACAACCTCCTTCAAGTTAGGGTTCAACCTTCATTGATGCTTCCTCATCGTTCTACATCCCTCCTCGAGGTTTATTCATTGCATACAGGCATTTGCGCATATACTTCGAATATTAGAAATCTGCCATCCATTGGCTTTCATTCACTTTCTCACAATTGCTACCACCTTACTTTCTTGTTTCTCATTCAATTGATTAGATATGATTATTGGTAACGTATGACCTTCACCTAAAAAGGTATATATAAGATGTGTAGGTAAAGGTTTAAGCTCTAATGTGGGTGGTTTTTTTGTGTAAGGTGGAATGGATGCTTCAGTTTGGACTAATTTATCTTGATGCATTTGATCGTCCGACTCCTTCATCTCATCATCTCCTTTAGACTCAAGTTTCTTATATCCATTATTTGTCTTTGTTGCCACCGATTGTACTTTTGCGGTGCAACTCTTAACTTGTTCTTGTAAATTTTGATCCATAATTTCAACCTTCATGCACACACTGCTTGTTGTTGGGTTTTTTAAAGCCTTATTCATATTGAATTTGACCCGATCTTCGCCTATTCGAATTGTTAATTTCCCTTTATGAACATTAATTATGACTTTCCCTATATTCATAAACGGTCAACCAAGGATCAGTTGATAGTTCTTATCTTTTCAAAATCAAGAACTACAAAATCTACAGGAATAATGAACTTATACACTTGCATCAAAACATCTTCCACTATTCCAAACAGTTTTTTAATAGATTAATTAGCCAATTGAATTAACATCGATGTTGGTTTAACCTCACCCAGCCCCAATTTTTTGAATATTGATAAAGACATAAGATTAATACTTGCTCCTAAGTCGCTCGAGCACTTTTTGAATTCAAATTCACCAACCACACAAGGTATTGTGAAACTCCCTGGATCTTTTAATTTAGATAGCATCTGGCTGGTGACTATGGAACTGCAGGTGCCAGTTAGAGCTACCGTCTGATTATCTTCCCAAGTATACTTCTTTGATAATATGTCCTTTAAAAATTTTGCATATTTAGGCATGTGTTCCAAAGCCTCTATATATGAGAGATATATCTATAATGTCTATAATTTCTCAACGAATTTTGCAAATTACGTATCCGTCTTCTTTTGTAATCGTTGAGGAAAAGGAATCGTGGGTGGATATAGTGGAGGAGCAATATAAAGAGGGTATTCACTCATATTCACTTCTTTCTCCTTTTCTTGATCTTTCTCAACAGGAGGGAAGGGCTCCTCTATTGTCTTCGTGGGTGATACGAGTTCCTTCCCACTTCGAAGTGTAATAGCCTTCAGTTGCTCCTTATTTTTTGTTCCTAAAGTGCTAGGAAGAACTCCCACATTTCTTGTAAAGAAAGCATTTGACAATTGGTTTTGTTGGACCCCAAAACTTTTCTTGGAAGTTAGAACTATTATATGTGAAATGTTGGAAGTGGTAAGCTGGAAAATGT
>JANQBM010029726.1:0-10984 GCA_025594535.1 Erythroxylum domingense | reverse complement strand
AAGTTTTTGCTCCTAATTGTCTTATATTAATGTAGATGCTCATCTTACGATCCCACCATGCATTTTTTCCGGGGTCACCACTTATTGAATTTTTTTTATGATTTATCTCAATTTATGTACGGAGGTAAATTAAATAAATTTGTTCGTTTTAAGATTCACTGGTGGGGAATTCCTCCCCCGTGGGCCACAGGTCCAGATGTCACGTAGGACGTCGGGCTATGGACCAGCCCGGGGAGGGGTTCCAGCAACTCAGGTTAAGTTTAGTACTGCTTTCCATCCTCAGACAGATGGACAATCTGAACGAGTGATACAGACATTAGAAGATATGTTGCAAGGTTGTGTGTTGGAGTTTCCCTAGAGTTGGGATAATTATCTGAATTTGATGGAGTTTGCTTACAATAATAAGCATCAGACGAGCATTGGCATGGCACCTTATGAAGCTTTATATGGTAGGAAGTGTAGAAATCCGATATATTGGACTGAGTTGAGTGAAAACAAAATGATTGGACCAGAAATTGTGAAAGATACTGAAGAAAAGATCTGGATTATTCAGTAAAGGTTGAAAGCTGCTAGTGATCAACAAAAATCCTATGTTGACCTAAAAAGAACAGATATTGAGTATCACGTAGGAGATAAGGTATTCTTGAAAGTATCACCATGGAAACACATACTTCAGTTTGGGAAGAAAGGTAAGCTTAGTCTGTGATACATTGGTCCTTATGAGATTCTAAAGAGAGTTGGACCAGTAGCCTATCAATTAGCTCTTCCTGGAGAATTGGCCAAATTACATGATGTGTTTCATATTTCTATGTTGAGAAGATATCGGTCTGATGACACACATAAAGTTCATGTGCAAGAAATTAAAGCGTAGCCAGATTTGATGTATGAAGAAGGACCAATTTCTATCTTAGCTAGAGAAGTTAAACAGCTCAAGAACAAGTAAGTGCCTTTGGTAAAAGTACTCTGGCATCATCATGGACTTGAGGAAGCAACATGGGAACCAGAAGAAACCATGAAAGCTTAGTATCCGCAACCATTCGAATCAGGTAAATTTCGAGGACAAAATTTCTTAAGGAGGGAAGAATTGTAACACCCTATATTAGGGGTTAGAATATTAAGGAATTTCAATTCATGGTATGCTTGGCGTAATTGAGTTTTTGCTTATTTATGCATGTACATTTTTGGACTCATACCAATATTTGGGCATGCATTCATGACATTTTTCGGGTATAAGTGATATTTTTTAGTGATTAAAGTAAGAATGTTGGATTAAATGTGTTACAAATTTATTTGGTGAAATAGTTATTTCGGAATTTTGGTGAATTATGGATTAATTGTCTTGGATTATTAAATTGGTGTGAATTATTATTAATTTTGCATTTTTGGAGACATTTAGGATGTTTTGGAAATTTATTGAAGATTTGAGCTATTTTAGATTAAAAAAAGAAATAAGAAACAAATCGTTAGTTGACAAATGGATAAATTATGGAGTGACATGTGGCATTTTATTAAGAAGCCACCTAAGTTTAAGTTATGTTTGAAAAAGGAACATTTGATGCATTTGGTCTCTTCCTTTGGGTTCTTTCAACACCGAACATCACCTTCTTAAACACATTCTTTAAATTTGTCTGCACCACAAACTTCATTTGATGCTCACCTCGTTGAACTTGTTCTTCTTAATGTTATTGACTCATCCATCACCAAAAGCACTTATAAACCTTTATTCAATTACTTATTGCATTCTTCTTTCCTTTGTTGCATCCACCGAAACTCTCATTTGCTCTCCTAAGTTTTGGAAATTTTGCTGAAGAAAGAAGCTTAGTCAAGTAAGTTTATCCAGGTTTTAATGTTTGTAACTACATGCATGCGTAATTGGTATACATTTTCATGCTTGCAGATTATTGAATGCATGAATGGTGTTGATGTAGGTGTGGGAGTTGAAGGAAGAAATAGATTCGGAGATGTGTATAACCTAGTGAAAGTTTGAAGTGAGATGGTGTTAGTATATGCAGAATTTTACTGAACATGTGTCTGTCTTTAAGGTATAACTTGATTTGTAAATATCCAAATTGGATGAAGTTTAATTTAGAGTAAATTAGAGACATAGAGCTAAATTTTTCATGAAGGAACCAAATTCGAATTATGTCCTTAAGGGTCTAGAAAATTGGCCTGAAATTAAAATCTGGAAAATAAAGTATGTTACTGTCAAAGTTCGCCGCAGCTAACTCTCCTTGGTTCTCCGTGGCCAACTCAGGGGTTCACCGTGGCGCACTTGTAAGATGTCATGCGAACTTTTTAAGGTTGCCGCGGTGAACTTTCTAGCACAGAACATGCTTTGGTATTTTGGGCATAACATTCTCTGTAGTTATTGAAATGGAGTCATTTTTTATTTCGATTAAATTAGAGTCATAAGGCTACAATTTTTTTGAAGAGATTAAATTCTAATTCTACCTCTATGAATTTTAGAATCTAACTGGAAGTGGAGATAAGAATTTTGTTGAAGCTTAAGAACAATCTGAAATATTTTTGGTATAATTTTCAGTATACTAAACCAAATTGGATAAACTTAGTATCATTCGAAACTTAAGATAAAGAGGGACAACTTTCTAGAAGGAAGTATTACCTAATTACTTGAATTACCTGATGAGAATAATTGAGCAAAGTGGACCCAAAAGTTGGTTGTGAAATAAAGTTGGAATGAGGATTTGAGTATGTTTTTGCATAATTTAGAATGCAACAAGATTAAGGATAAGAAACCTGGATTTTTTCATAAACATGCATTATACATATTCAGTATACATGAATGTGAATAATTGAATTAATGATTGTGCACATTAATAATATGTGTTTGTATTAAATGTTTTAGAGGAACCCATCGAGCGACCGATTCCTGATACTGCTGGGACATCGAGGCAATAAGCAATAACGGAGATATTGTAAGTAATTTTAGAGGGTAAATTTTTGTAAGCAATTCTAGATGGTAAATTTTGTAAGTAATTTAGTTGGTCAATTGTATTAGAAATTTAGTAAGCAAATTTTGATACTTTTGCTTTAACTATTTTGGTTGCTATTGATTTGAATCATTGAATGATTTGCAAAGCTATAAATGTGATATGCTTGAATGATTCGCAAAGCTGTAAATATGTGAATTGAATTTTAAACATTCTTGTTTTGATTTTGTTAAGTCCTAGTTGTGGGTAAATAGGCATGCCTACAAGGGTGCAGCTACTTCTGTGACACTTCGATGTCTTCTGTTATTGACACTTCGGTGTCTTCTGTTATTGACACTTTGGTGTCTTCTGTTATTAACACTTCGATGTCTTCTGATATTGACACTTAGGTGTGGAGACTTCGGTGTCAAGACTTTGGTCTCTTCTGTATAAGTCCCGTTACCCACTTATATTGATAGATTAGCAATTATCTGGTTTTTTGATTCTGACATATGTTTGATTATGACTTAAAAATTATTGTGTTCTGATTCTGAAGGGTTTATACCCTCTTGTAATGTTCAGTTATGTTAATTATAAAGTCTGTTCTGAAATACTTTATGTCTGATTTATTATTTAATGCATGTGTATGCTATTACTTGATTCAATATAATAAGTTGTCAGTTTATCCATAGATTAGTTATTACTCACTAAGCTATATACTTAGCACAGTGGATTTGCCCCGTGTAGGTTCTGAACGAGGGACGTAGGAACTAGGACAAGACAACCGCGATGGCCAAAGGAGTCTGATTTTTTTTTGTTCACATGTATTTTGAGATTATTTTTGGACTTGTATCTGATGTCTATAACTCATGAATTTTTATTTTGATGGGTTATAATAACCTTAATTTAGGCTGCTTTTGGAAATTTTGATTTGCAATGTATGTTTGCTAAGATTTTGGTAATATATGTATAAAGTGTTTTGTATTTTTTGTAATGCTTCGTGTTCAGTGTGTTTTGTATGTATGTGGCACTCGTAATCTCCTCCCAGGGGGTGTCCGTAATCTCCTCCCAGGGTGTGTTAGGGCGTCACATTGTTCTTCCTCTTGCTCTTGATTTCGAAGTTCTTGGTCTCCTTCAAATAAACATATCTTCATTCAATCAACATACAGGAATAGAACTTCCATAAAGCTATATTATCTAAAGATAAGATTAGACTTAATCTACTCTTAGTTTATCTAAGCTAGAAGAACTAAGATCTAGATAAAAGTTCATAAAAATCTAAGAACATAAATCTCTTATTCCTTTTCTTTCTCTCTTCATTTTCAGCATATAACCTATTTTCTCTACTTCCTTTTTCTATCAAAACAAGAAGAATAAATGAAGGGTTACCTAAAACTTAGCTAAACCTTCTTCTTTTAGTTCTTATCTCCTTTTTCTTTCTTTCCTTCTTCTCCTCTCTATGCTTCGGTTTCTCCTTCACCTTTTCTAATTCCTTTTACGACTTTATCTCTTTTTCTTTCTTACTATACACAACTCTCTTCTCTTCTTTTCTTATTAGTTTAAGACAAACTTTTGTCTTTCCAGGCTCACCCTTCCATATTTAATCTAATGCCTTCTAACTCCTTAACTTAATTCTAGCTCTTCCTTTTAATCCATGAAACCACATGAAATTAATTATATACCTAATTAAACTCCAAAAATTGCTAATTCAAGAATTCTAATTTATATTCATGTTTGCTAATTTAATAAAATAAATTCTAAGAAAAATTTCAAGGTCCAACATTTCTCCCCCTCAAAGAATTTTATCCTCAAAATTCTTACCTGATTATACAAACAGGTGTGAATACTTCTGCTTTATAACTTCCAAAGATTCTCGTGTTGCTTCCTTTCTTGCATGGTTCTTCCATAGAACTTTAACTAGCTTCACAATCTTATTTCTCAAGACCTTTTCTTTTGAATCTAAAATCGCCATTGGTCATTCTTCATAAGTCAAATCCTCCCTTAATTAAACCTCTGAACGTTGGACTTTATGCGAAGGATTCGATCTATATCTCTTTAGCATTGATACATGAAAGACATTGTGAATCTTGGATAACTCTGGTGATAAAGCTAACTTGTAGGCGAGAGGCCCAATCTTCTCAATAATCTCATAAGGGCCTATGTGCCTTGGACTGAGCTTACCCTTTTTACCAAGTCTTAAGACTCCTTTCTATAATGAGGCTATAAGAATTACTTTGTCTCCAACTTCATATTCCATCTCCTTCCTATGTGCATCTGTATAGCTCTTTATCTTATCGTGAGCTACCTTGAGTCTCTATTTCACCAACTTATTCTTATCGACTGTAGATTGTACCAATTTAAGCCCTAAAAGTTTTCTTTCACCTTCCTCATCACAATAAATAGGAGTTCTACTCCTACCATACAAAGCTTCATAAGGTGCCATTTGAATTCTTGAGTGTAAGAATTATTATAAGAAAACTCAATCAAAGGTAAATGTTCATCCTGTGAGCCTTTGAAGTCCATAACACAAGCTCTTAGCATTGCCTCTATTGTCCTCATTGTCCTCTCCGATTGACCATCAGTCTGCGGATGAAAAGCTGTGCTAAAATGAAACTTAGTTCCCAAAGTCTCTTACAAACTTTCCCAAAATTTGGAGGTGAATCTGGGATCTCTATCTAAGACTATAGAACTTGAAATGTATTTCTTGACTAAGGCATTCAAAGAATCTATCTGTCTAATTGGAAAGAAATGTGCTTACTTGGTTAGCCTATCAACAATCACCCATACTGCATCATACTTCCTGCTGGTCCTTAGTAATCCTATTAAAAAATCTATTATAATCTTCTCCCACTTCCATTCAGGAATAGACAAGGGCTTAAGCTTACCAGCGGGTGCTTGATGTTCTGCTTTAACTTGTTGACATACTAAGCATTTTTCATTATACTCTGCAACATCTTTCTTCATTCCTCTCCACCAGAAATGTTCTTTTAAATCCATATACATTCTGGTGCTCCCAGATGCATTGCATATGAAGCATTGTGTGCGTCATCAAGAATTTCATCCTTCAACTCTTGCATATCTAGAATACATAATATGTTGCCTGCCACCATTAATCCATCTTCTTTTATGTCTATTTTTGAAGGCTTACCATTTTTAATTTCTTCTCTAAGCTTACCCAAGTACTCATCTTGTTCTTGAAATTCCTTAATCTTCTCATTTAAAACTGACCTTATTCTAAAATTAGCCAATATACCACCAGATTCGACTTGCCTCAGTGTCACCTTCATTTTGGTTAATTCCTTCAACAAAGGAAGATATATCATCTTCACATACGCCATAGCAGATTTCCTGCTCAGTGCATCCGCTACAACATTAGCTTTCCCTGGGTGGTAATCTATTATCAAGTCATAATCCTTCAATAATTCTAACCATCTTCTTTGCCTAAAATTTAACTCTTTTTAGCTCATCAAATATTTAAGACTCTTGTAGTCTGTAAATACCCTGGTGGTGAATCCATACAAGTAATGTCTTCATATGTTCAATGCAAAGACTATAGTAGCCAATTCCAAGTCATGTGGGATAATTCCTCTCATAAGGTTTTAATTGCCTGGAAGCATAGGCAATCACTTTATCTCCTTGCATCAACACGTACCCCAATCCTTTCCTCGAGGCATCACTATATACTATATATCCATCACTACCAGAAGGCAAAGTCAGAATTGGTGCAGTTGTAAGCTTCTTCTTTAATTCCTGAAAGCTCCTCTGACATTCTTCTATCCACACAAACTTCTAACTCTTCCTTGTCAGGTGCAGTTGTAAGCTTCTTCTTTAATTCCTCAAAGCTCCTCTGACACTCTTCTGTCCGCACAAACTTCTGACTTTTCCTTGTCAATTTGGTAAGTGGAGCTGCAACCATGGAAAAGCCTTTTACGAATTGTCTATAATAACCGGCTAATCCCAAGAAACTCCTCGCTTCTGCTACATTCTTAGGTGCTTCCCATCTAATGACAACTTCTATTTTTCATGGATCCACATGTACTCCTTTTTCCGAAATGATATGTCCAAGAACAACACTTCCCTTAGCCAAAATTCACATTTATCAAATTTGGCATACAACTCTTTCTTTCTCAATGTCTCCAATGCAATCCTTAAATGTTCTTCATGCTCCTCATTGCTCTTGAAATAAACCAGTATATCATCAATAAAGACTATGATAAACTAGTCTAAGAAAGGTTTAAAGGCTCTATTCATTAGATCCATGAAGGCTGTAGGGGCAATAGATCATCCAATCCAAAGGGCATAATTAAGAACTCAAAATTCCCATATCGTGTTTTGAAAGCAGTATTTGACACATCTGACTCCTTTATTCTCAATTGATGATAACCCGATCTCAAGTCTATCTTGGAGAAGACCTTTGCTCCTTGCAGTTGATCAAACAAATCATCTATACGTGGGACCGGATATCTATTCTTGATAGTGACATAAGTGAGGTTCTTATAATCCACACACATCCTCAATGATCCATCTTTCTTTTTAACAAAAAGAACCAGAGCTCTCCAAGGCAAAGAGCTAAGTCTAATAAACCCTTTATCTAACAGCTCTTCTATCTGCTCTTTAAGCTCCTTCAATTTTTTCGGAGCCATTCTATAAAGTGGAATTGATATTAGTGTTGTGCCTGGAAAAAGCTCTATGGTGAACTCAATCTCTCTCGGTGGTGGTAATCCTGGTAGTTCTTCCAGAAAAACATCTGAAAATTCCCTGACCATAGGAATGTTTTCTAGTTTTTCTTCATCTACCTTCGTGTCTAACACATATGCCAAGAATGCTTCATACCCTTTCTTTATCATTTTCTCTGCTATTAGCACTGAAATAATTTTAGGTGGGCTTACCTTCCTGTCTACCATAAACATCACCTTTTCCCCTTTATCCACTTCAAACTCTATTGTCTTCTGTTTGCAATTCAATTTGGAATTATATTTTTCTAAAGTTTCCATGCCCAAAATCACATCCAATCCCTTCATCTCTAATGGCATCAAATCCACCATTAATTTTATCTCACCAATACATATTTCACACTCTCAATAAACATGAATAATAATAACATACTGGTCAATCGGGGTACTAACCATCAAAGGACTACCTAATGGACTCAAATTTCTATCATGCATAATCATACTTGACAAAATAAATGAGTGGGTAGACCCCGGATCAATTAAAACAATAATATCATCATGAAACAATTTAACCATAGCATTCACAACCTCTGGAGCTACTTCTGCTTCCTCCCTTATCATTGTAAATACTCTAGCTGATGCTTGCCCTTTCGGTCGTCCTGGAGGATTTATTTTCTTAGTTGAACTAGAACTGCCCACTTCAATTGCAGACTTAACGTCTACAGTCTCAGCCCTCTTTGAAGCTTACATCTGAGGTCCCTCCTGTTTAGCATACTGCGGACACTCTCTAGCCATGTTCCCTTTTTCTCCACAATTAAAGCAAGCTCCAGTCAGTCGATAACACTCCTCTTTATGGAATTTACCACAATGGTCACATTTTGGAAAGGATGACTTATTCCCCTCTCTTCTTCTGCTGCCTCCTACAGTTGAGGCTTGAAGAGAAATAGTTCTCGTCAATTTGGGCCTTCTTGAACCACTGCTCCTAACCTCAGATGGTGCAGGGAAAGTCTTTGCACCCCTTCCTATTATAGGCACACTACATCCCCTGCTAAGTTGTTCTCTTCCCTTCCTCTTTCTAATCACTGCACTCTTTATATTTTCCATATTTTCAACACTCAAAGTAGCCTCTACCAGCTGTTGAAAGTCACAAAAATTTTGCACAACCACTTTTTATCTTATGGCCAAATGCAATCCTACTTCAAATCTTTGGCACTTAGTTGCTTCGTTTATATCAGTTCAGCTGCATATATGGATAATTATGTAAATCTGTGCTTATACTCACTCACCACAATTTATTCATTGAAGTTTCAGAACCCATTTTCATTCCTTTTTCCTTTATGCAATCTGTAAAAACTACTACCTATATCAAAAGACCCAAATCCAACAAACACAATCTATACACATAAGACTCCTAACAAAACAGATAATCCATCAATTTACTTAAGAAGAATTTATCCAGAAAACATTAAACAACTAACAATATTTTCCTAACATAATAACACTAACAGAAAAGAAATTTTCTGCACATATACAAAAGAAGTTCTTCAACCCTTCTTTCATTCTTTTCTCCAGAAGACAAAGTTTCATTTCTTAGATGTTGCAAGGTTCATACATAACTTCAACTACAAACAAAAGCCCATTAGTAGCATAGTACAAAAATACAATCATGAATGCTCATATTTGATATGTTTCTAGAGTATCAAAAGTTTATAAACTAACTTAGTTACAAAAATAGAAATTCTTAGAGTCAGCTGAAGTTTTTGCAAGGTTCAACATTGATGTACTATTTCTGCACCTAAGGAGTGGAAAGATAATGGGGTGAGCTGGAAAGCTTAGTGGCTAATACGTTTATAGCCATTAGCGATGAACCACACACACACAAACAAACATATACACAAATTTATATCTCATTTAAATATACATTATCCATGTTTCAAGCTCACAGATAACCATATTCTTACACAAATTGAATCAGATAAAATTTTCAATCATCAAAATATAGCACTCAATCATATGTCGTGTTGATCAATTTAAAGCAAAATGCACACATATAATGGCTTGAGAGAATCCTATAAAATGAAATGGCGAAACTGAAGTTTACACCATGAATGAAATGAATTCATTTTCTGGAGCTCATCTGCCATAAGCGGGCAACCATGAGAAGGCTATAGGTCAACATGCACGTGACGAACGAAATGGTATCTTTCTTGCCCACATAAGCAAAACTTTTGTTTTTCCATATTTCATATCATAATTATATTTTCATGCTTCTTAAACTTTCTGTTTTTTATTAACATCAAAGCAGCAGAATTCTTAGAAAGCAAACATGATATTAACTTCACAATTTATTTTTCCCACATTCATATGAATAAAAACAAGCATTTAAGTAAACATACAAGCAAATAATTCAGCTCATCAAAATAACCACTATAAACATATTACCCACCTATTTACTTATAAATCCAAGCTCAAGATCATCAAAATAACCACTATAAACATATTACCCACCTATTTACTTATAAATCCAAGCTCAAGATTGTTCTTCCTCTTGCACTTGATTTCGAAGTTCTTGGTTCTCTTCAAATAAACATATTTTCATTCAATCAACATACATGAATAGAACTTCCATAAAGCTATATTATCCAAAGATAAGTTTAGACTTAATCTACTCTTAGTTTATCTAAGCTAGAAGAACTAAGATCTAGTTAAAAGTTCATAAAAATCTAACAATATAAATCTCTTATTCCTCTTCTTTCTCTCTTCATTTTTAGCACATAACCTATTTTCTCTACTTCCTTTTTCTATTAATTCAAGAAGAATAAATGAAGGGTTACCTAAAACTCAGCTGAACCTTCTTCTTCCACTTCTTATCTCCTTTTTCTTTCTGTCCTTCTTCTCCTCTTTATGCTTCGGTTTCTCCTTCTCTTCGTCTAGTTTCTTTTACGACTTTCTCTCTTTTTCTTTCCTACTATACATGAATCTCTTCTCTTCTTTTCTTATTAGTTTAAGATAAACTTTTGTCTTTCCAAGCTTATCCTTCCATATTTAATCTAATGCCTTCTAACTCCTTAACTTAATTCTAACTCTTCCTTTTAATTCATGAATGTTGGAACCCCTCCCTGGGCGGGTCACGGGCCCGACGTCCTACGTGACATCTGGACGCGTGTCCAACGAGGGAGGAATTCCCCACCAGGTCAAACTTATAACAAAACAAACTCACTTAATTTACCTCTGAACAAAATCAGAGGTAGATCATAAGAAATTCCAATAAATGTTGACCCCGGGAAAAATATGTGGTGGATCATAGAATGAGCATAGACATTAAAAATAAATTATTCCAAAACAAAAACTTAAGAAAAACATTTAATACACAATTTAATA
>JANQBM010029710.1:0-10984 GCA_025594535.1 Erythroxylum domingense | reverse complement strand
TGGTTAACATTCCTAATTAATTAGGAGATCGATCATTCATGCATTGTTTATTTGATTCTATGATTGTATTTGTTGGCTTATGAAGTGTTGGGTATAGGAGAAAGAATGGTGATAAGAGGTTGAAAGCTTTGAGGTTTTGAATGGATTGAATACTTAAGGACAAGTATTGTTTAAGTGTGGGGTTATTTGATAGTTGCATTTCATGCATGGTTTCTAGGATAGTTTGCATTCATTTTGCATGTGTTTGTTTATTATTTGTGTTTTTTTGTGTGCTTTTATGTTTGTTATGTGTGCAAGAGACCAAAGTGGGGATTGGAGTCCTAATGCAGGAGATTTGGGCTATTTTGAAGAAGCTACGTACTAGAAACAGATACGACATGACCATGTCGTATCGGGCAAGAACTGGGCAGAATTTATAGACAAGTTTTAAAACCCAATTGTCATCTATTTTGGGCTGGATCTTTGTTGGAGACGCTGAATACAAGCTGGGAAGCCAGAATGAAGAGTCCTACTTGAAGATTAATTAGGAAATCTCTCCTAATTTTTGGCTAGGGTTATGGATTGGGGAGGATATAAATTCCTTATGGCATAAGGAAATCGGACTTTCGAACGTTCTCTTTTCCTTCTCCTGTTTTGAGTAGTTAGCAGCTAGCCACCATCGTTATTGCAGTTTTCATGTTATTTTGTTGTGTTCTCATGTCAGCCATGAACAACTAAACCCTTTTCTAGTCAGGTTGCTTGGATATTCAAACCCTTTTCTAGTTAGGTTGCTTGGATATTCAGCTATGGATGATTTGTGAGATTATGTTTTTATTTGTTTATGCAATTCAAATATTTATTTAATTCTTGTTCTTAAACCAGGTTTATTATTGCTTAATTTATTGTGCAATGTCATTGGTTGTGTGATTGATTAAGCGATAAATTGCTGAATAGGATAGTATTGATTAAGTAATAGTAAGTACTCCAGCTTTGTTAAGTTTCCAATTCCTTAAGGGAGCTCACTGAAGAGGTTGCAATTCAAGATGTCCATGTACTGAAGATTAGTTAACAATGCGAACTCCTCCGATACTCTTCCTGAGAACGTGATATTGTATCCAATCTCCATATGCTCGACCTGGCTCAAGAATCCTAATTGTGGTGGCAGTGACCCTTGAAGTTGATTCCCAGCTAAGTTAAGAAACTTCAATCTTGGAAAAGTCCCATATCTCATCAGAATCTCTCCATCGAAGTAACTACCACCAATGTTGAGTTGCTCTAAAAAGTGTAGAAAGATCAATTCTTTTAGTAGTAGTCCAATAAAGCTGTTGATATATGCATTGAAGTTTCTCAGGAACTTAAGCTTGGAAATCACAAGTGGGAAAGTTGAGTGAAGAGGTTATGGTTTATATCAAGTGTCTTAATGTCAGTTATTTCAAAAATGGTTTGTGGGAATTGACCATCAAACGAATTTTTGCTCAAATTGAGTTGGAATAAGCTCTTCAAGTATCGAATTTCTGCTGGAATAATACCTGAGAGATTTCATTGGGAAAGATTTAGTGATATAACTTGACCTGTTTTGGGATTGCATTTGGCACCAACCCATGAACATCAAATCGGCTCTTATGAATCAGATTTGGAGAAGCTAGGAGTTAGGTCCCATTCCTAGAATGTGTCAAGCAGATCTTTTAACGAGAACTTCAAATAAAGGGGAGCACGAAGTTGTAGGGGTAAGGTTGTAGTAGACAGCACTAACCATGGTCTATAGAATAAAATGAATGTGAAGAGAAAGAAGAGAAAATGAGGTTTCATGGTTACCTAGGATATGGAGATTTTGGTTAAAAGATGAGCAAGGCTAAGGGTAGCAAATTTAAGGGAAGGCTGGTTTTGATGAGCAATATGCAGAGCAATCTCACCTCGCTTGGTGATCTTATGGTCCCTTATTTCCTTTCCATATTTTTCATAAATCTTTTCTGCACCCATTTGCCTTGTAGTGCAGCTAGATACAACTTCAAGTGCATTTTCCTTTTCTTTATGAAAGAATCAAATCAAAACTATTAGACAATGCTTACTTGTTGGTAACTTTGTGCCTAAAAGAGATCAAATGAATGCAAATAGGAAAGATATGTTACAAGTAGATCCCTTTTTTTTTTTGCATTCTTAAGAGTTAAGACTTTTAATGTTTAAGAGACGCAACCTCCTTCAAAAATAAAATTTTGATTTTTATTATAATTTTAAATTTTATATTAGACTCGTATTTATGAATTATTAGTTCATTATATAATAATAGATATTGGGATATTTTATTTCAATAAAATATTTTATTTTTACTTATTCTTATAAGTTTTACTTCTTATTTACTATATACCAGTTTTATAGTGGTTCACTACCAGTTGAACCTCTAAACCTTAAATCTTTCCTTCGACCAGTTTAATGTCTGGTCCAGCTTTTAAAATATTGGTTTTTTCAAATCGACCATCTCCGACTGAAATTAAGGTAAAGAACCAAACAGAACTAATTAATCCAAAGTTATTTTACTCTCGAGGAGTCTTAAATATTAGAACAACTTTCGTTCAAAAGCCTCTCAAAACAAGTTCAATAATTCATTTGACGAATGTAAAGTAGTTACATGAATTCTTCAAAAGTTACATACCAAATAAATTTAATATACAAATAGAAACATATTATAGTTAAACAAATTATGAAATCTACTTCATCGGATGAGATTCATGAATTACACGAGTTCCAAGCTAGAGCATCACTCTATGGTTTGATAGGTTCGGGCCTCAATTAAACAAAAAGGGGCACATATACAATTGATAAGAGTGTTTTCTTTTATATTTGTTCTATCTTTCGTTGTATTTTTAACATTACGCAAACGAGGCTCTATTTACCATCTGAAGTTTACAATATAGCGGATGCTACATAATGTTGGATACCATGCATGGCTGGCACATAAATAATAGTTGCCAGTTTCGAAGTTGTTTACAGTGAAAACTAAAATCAGAAAAAAAAGGAACTCACGAAAGAAAGTTCTTCCATATATCTTTACTTATTGGCGCTTGGGGTGGGTCTATTCCATGAATATTTGCTACACATACAGATTCTTCTCCGGTTAACTATGATATGTTCCTCAGTAACATTTTGTATATTCGTATCTTGATGAGATATCTTTTTTAACTATTTTTTTTCTAGGTTGGATTGTGGCCAAGTTTCCATCCACTTGGATTTCTCTAATTGTTTCTACTTGCAGATGTTTAGTTACCAATATTTGGCTTCTCGTGCAGTGATGTTACGCAAACGTTGATCCTTGGAGTTGTATGACATGTGGTTGTTCCTTTTTTCTACGCATACTCATAAAAGGTTCATATTAGGACCAGGCGACCTTGGTAATCTTGTTAAAGGTAATATAAGTTAGAGAAACCTCAGGCGAAGGCATCTCATCATGCAGTTGAGAAGAGGCAAATATTTGTAATACCAATAACTAAAAAGACATAACTGATAAAACAAAGTGTGTTTTTACTTTTTAGCATATAGATGAAACGAGTTAGTGTATCGGTGTTTTACGTAGTGGGCAATTGCTTAATTTGGTACTTACAGCAAATAGTTTTGCTTTTAAGAAAATTTTAATTTTGGAATATTGCGTTAGTGGAGACCTTATTGCCTTATTAAGATAGACATTTAAACACTAGCATTAATTTAATCACTTTTATTAATTTTGAAATTTTGATTCTTTTTCTTGTATGATTATGTGAGTTTCAATTGCATCATATATAACTACATTTGTATAGAGGTGTTGTTAAGAAATGCGGATACTGCCTTGTGTTTACGCTTTAAACAACTGTGTACTTCTTCATATTTCAATTTCTAGAAGTTCTTTAGTTTCACATTTATGAAAGTATTGGTTAGGCTAAATATTATTACGATAGTTATCTCCAATTTTTAATAATGAGGAGAGATAGATCATAAATGTCAGTTGTTGTCCTTAGTTGCTTAATAGACAATCTGTGAGATCCCACATCAGTTGAAGAGGAGAACGAAGTATGCCTCATAAGGGAACGAATACCTTTTCCCTATAGACACATTTTTTCAGATGCGAGAAGAGTAAACCGTGATTGCCTTGGCCCGATGAGCAACCCAAAGCAAACAATATCTGTGACGGGTGGTCTGGACTATTATAAATGGTATCAGAGCTGATTCTCGACCCATTGTACCAGCGAGGATTCTAGGCCTTAAGGGGGTGGATTGTGAGATTCCACATTGGTTAGAGAGAAGAACGAAGTACTTTTTATAAGGGAAGGGATACTTCTTTCGCATAGATGCATTTTTTCTGGTGCAGGAAGAGCAAAACCATGAGGGCCTTGGCCCGATAAGCAAACCAAAGTGAACAATATCTATGAGCGGGTGGTCTGAGCTGTTACACAATTAGATATTAGTTTTATGTTATAATGTTAGATATTGGATTCCTAATGTGAAAAAGTTAAGAATAAGTTCTTATCTGTGATTGTCAGCGTATAGCATAGAATAATGATCTACTAGGAGATTTGATTCACTCTCTAGCCCAAGACTTAATAAGAGCTTTGCAATAAGAAATATTATTAGTATTTAAAGTTCTTCCTTTCAATTGAATACGTAGAGTTATTTTTCTTGTATTGACTATACTACCAAGTTTTTACAGTGAAAGAAAATGATCTAATGTTATTTGAAACCATATAACATACTTCTAAATGAGAATGGACATTCCAAAGTACCTATCATTTTACTCTTTTCTTTTGATCAATAATTTTCTGAATGATATCCATTCATGCTTCTTCAATATAACTTTATGATTTTAGATTGGTAAAATTTTTGAAAGACATATCTAAACCCTTCTTCCATGGTAAGCTTTTAATTGTTGTGTTTCACAAACAATTATTGTATAAGCTATTTCAGCATCATTAGAATTTGTTTCCTCTGATTTTTTTTTAATTTGATCCCTATTATATATACTCTCATAGTTGATACACACACAACATTGGACATCATATTATATGGATCTTGAGCTATTTGAAGATGGATACATACACTCATACGCTTTATATTTCTTGAACACTCTATAAGTGGTATATTAGTAAGCCTCCTTTTGTGGATAAAGATAATTGGTAAAATTCAGATCTAACTCTATCACTCCATAAAATTTCAAGTTGTCCTTTTATAAACCTTGTCGGCTCTTTGTTAGTGAAGATCCATTAGAAAGAATTCAGTGGCCTGTGTTTTATGAGCATGGTTTAAGGAGAAATAAATTGTACTTTATGGTAAGCCTTGTCTCTTATAGCGTAATAAAGACAAATTTGTGTAAAACATGACTCCTTCTAAATCTCAAGAAAGGAATGTTGAAGGAACTCTAAAATGGGATGAGAACTTTATAATAGGACCAAGAGTTCATGAGACTCTTATTAACTGTATAATATATGGGAGGAAACCTAAAGTAAAGGCATCTAGTCAAGCAACTAATTAAGAAGAGGTAGAAAGAACCGTTCAGTGCTAGTAAGCACATTATAGAATGTATACTTTGTGGACCTCTTGACTGATAAGGATAAAACTAAAACTAACTAATCTTGTATAAGTCAACATTATTTGTAGTTAGGATCCCTTATTTGTAGTTAGGATATACTGTAATCTAGGTTATACACTTCTTGTACTCTGGCTATCTCACCTTTACTTACCAAAATACAAAACTTCTATTCATTCACATTCTCTACATGGTATCAGAGCTTTAAAGATCCTCACAAAATTTTCCTTCTCACCAAATACATTCAATTTACTGTATCTCCATGGCCAATGACAGCACCATTCCAAATCCTCATAAACGAAGCAAGCGTTTTGTTCTCATTTATCTCTCCAACACTATCAAACTCATCCCTAACAACTATCCATCCTGGAGGAGTAACATTGCTGCCACACTTTTGGTTTTGATCTCATCAAATATGTTGATGGAACTCATGCTGCTCCTCCATCTACCATCACCACTGCTAATAAAACTACTCCTAATCCGAGTTATGCTACTTGGCTTCGCTAAGATAAGTTAATTTTTGGTGCTCTACTCAGCACTCTCTCTCCCTCTATTGTTCCCCTTGTTTCTCATTGCTCCACATCCCACGATGCATGGAAAATATTAGCCTCCACCTATGTAAATCCATCACGTGGTCATATTTTACAAATCAAAAGTAATCTTAACAAAATATCAAAGACAACTCAGTCCATCACAGAATACATGCAGACAATCAAATACTGCACCGATCAACTAGCAAATATAGGCAAAGCTATGGATCTCGAAGACATTACTGAAAAAGTCATCAGCGGCCTTGATTATGAATTCTACAAGCCAATCATTCATGCTATTAACGCTCGCGACAATCCTATATCCTTCGAAGAACTTCATGACAAACTACTCACTCATGAACTCACACATCCACAAAGCAGTTCTCCTCCTCTTTACCCCACTTCTGTCCATGCTGTACATCACAATTCAGCCCACAATCGCTCCTCCTACAACCCTCCTCTCCTACCAAACCCTACTCTGACTACTACCTCGAGATCCTCTAAACCTTTTCTTGGTAAATGCCAATGGTGCTATATTCAAGGACATTCCCTTGCACAATGCCATACCTTTAAACGACTCTATCCTAACATCACTATCCCTCCCTACTCTCGTTCTACTACCCCTGCATATCGTCCCGCGGCTCATGTCGCTATAGTCTCTCAAACTCCATCAGCCTCTTGGTTAATTGACAGTGGTGCGACACATCACGTCACCAATGACCTAACTAATATGTCTCTCCATGCCCCATACGATGGCTCGGATGAACTTCTCATTGGTGATGGCTCTACCCTCCCGATTACTCACATTGGTTCTTTCTCTATCTCCACTCCAACCAAAGTTTTTCAATTTAATAATGTTCTCTGTGTTCCTTCCCTTTCTCAAAATATCCTATTTGTCTCTCAGTTTTGTCATGATAATAATGTATTTCTTGAATTCTTACCTTCTGTTTTTTGTGTAAAGGAGCTTTCGACGGGACAAACTCTCATCCAAACCCCTCCTGATAATGGTGTCTATCACTGGCAACCTCCTCCCATCGTCTTCTCCAGCGTTAAGTCCTCCACTCATGACTGGCATAATCGTTTAGGCCATTCATCTTCTAGGATCCTCCAGTTAATTAGTTCACAATGCTCCTTTCCCATTTCTAGCAACATGTCTTCTCATTGTAATTCTTGCTCTATTAATAAAAGTCACAAATTACCATTTACTCAATCCACCTTGTCATCGCAAGCTCCTCTGGATATTATTTTCTCTGATGTCTGGACTGCTCTCATTCTATCTCATAATAAACTCAAATATTATGTCATTTTTGTTGATTACTATATTAAATATATATGGATTTGTCCTCTCAAATAAAAATCAGATACATATTCCACTTTTCTTCGCTTCCGCGCTCTAGTAGAAAAGTTCTTTAATAAACCCATACTCCAGTTGTTCTCTGACAATGGTGGGGAGTATCTCAAACTTACACCAACACTTCTTGATTCTGGTATCTCACATCTCACTTCACCTCCACATACTCCCGAACACAATGGCTTTTTCGAACGTTGTCAAAGTCATATAGTTGAAACTGGTCTTACTTTAATCTCCCATGCCTCTCTTCCCACAAAGTATTGTCTCGTGCTTTTACTACTGCTGCATATCTTATCAATCGACTTCCCACCACTACTCTTCAAAATATGTGTCACGTCATGTTAAATTTGTCGAGTCTGAGTTTCCATATCCTAATATGTCATCTCCTATTTCCACTTATCCATCCTCAGCTGCTGACTGGTGCACTCTTTCCCTTCCCTTTCTTTCCTCTGAATCACCTATCACATCTATTACTCCAACAAAACCAGTGTCTAATCCAACCAACCCATCCACATCCCCCATCACTCCAGAAATAACAACTTCCACTCCTCCTCCTCCCTCTCCACCACCTCCTCCCTCACCTCCTACTCGTACTAGCACCACTCGCCTCCAAAATAACATCATCAAACCTAATCCACGATATACCTCTATCAAACAGTGTCATATCTCATCTCTTTCTACAACTCCATGAATTCCCACTTCTACTACTCAAGCTCTCAAAGACCCATTATGATGTCAGGCCATGACGGAAGAATTTAAGGCCTTGTCTCATAATCAAACCTGGTCTCTTGTTCCCCCTTCCTCTTCTCAAAATGTCATTGGGTGTAAAATGGAACTGCTATATAGGCTTTTGTTTATCGAGGGTTCGAATCCCTCTCTTTCCGTACTTTCACCTAACCTAACTTATCAACGTTACTACCCGCAATGTATCAAATCACATAACAATAGATAACTTTATTCTACCAGTTAGACCGTTACTTGATATAGATTTTCTATTCCTCATTTCTGCGGTACAGAAAATACTAGAAAGAATCGACAAGGAATGAAAATATCCCTATCATTTTATGATATAGGAATGGGAAAAAAATACCCCAATTAATCTCTTACTTTAGGTCTCTTTACTTAGGCGACAGGCGGCAAAATTGGTTTTTTGCATCAAATACCATCCTGATGGCTCCATAGATCGCTATAAATCTCGCCTAATTGCCAAAGGTTTTCATCAACATCTTGGTCTTGGCTACTCTGAAACCTTTAGCCCGGTCATCAAACCCACAACCCTTCGCCTTATTCTTTCCCTAGCTGTCAGTAATGAGTGGTCTCTTCGACAACTAGACATTAATAATGTCTTTCTTCAAGGAAGGCTTACCGACCAAGTCTTCATGACTCAACCTCCGGGCTTCATGGATAAATCCACTCCTACTCATGTCTGTTAACTCTACAAGGCAATCTATGGTCTTAAACAGGCACCTCATGCTTGGTACACTGAGCTAAAATCCTACCTCATCTCCTATGGTTTTCGTAATTCCATTTCTGATTCTTCTCTTTTCATTTACAAAAATCAAGCCTCTCTTATCTATCTTCTTGTTTATGTTGATGATATCATTGTTACTAGTCCTTCTTTACCCATTCTTAACACATTCATCTCCACTCTTGCCACCCGTTTCTCTCTCAAGGACCTCGGTCCTTTATCTTATTTTCTTGGGGTAGAAGTTCGCCCCACTACCAAAGGTCTCCTTCTCGCTCAAACCAAGTATATCACTGACCTACTTCACCGCCATCAAATGCATGAATCCAACCCCTCACCCACACCTATGATTACTCACCCTTCCCTGGCTTCACAACCTGGCACCACTCTATCCAATCCAACTGACTATCGTACTATTGTGGGCAGCCTTCAGTATCTTTCTCTTACCCGCCCTGATGTCTCCTTTGCTGTCAACAAATTGTCGCAGTTTATGCATTGTCCTACTGATATGCATTGGCAGGCTCTAAAGCGTCTACTTTGCTACCTGAATGGTACAGCTCATCAAGGCATTGAATTTCATCGGCACTCTCCGTTCCGCTTACATGCTTACACTGATGAGGATTGGGCTGGGGATAAGGATGACTATATTTCAACCACAGGCTACCTAATCTATCTTAGTCGCAATCCTATTTCCTGGAGCTCAAAGAAATAGCGAGCTATTGCTCATTCCTTTACTAAAGCTGAATTTCGAACTGTCGCTTCTACTACAGATTAAGTATTATGTTGCTCTCCTTACTCTTGGAATTAAACATCACTCCTGAAGTCCAACCTGCTATTTACTGTGACAACTTAAGTGCTACACATTATGCCGCTAATCCTGTTTTTCACTCCTGGATGAAACACCGTGCACTTGTCTTTCATTTTGTGCATGAACAGGTTCATATGGACACTATGCAAGTTCAACACATTTCAGGCAATGACCAACTTGTAGATATTCTCACAAAGCCTTTGTCCAAACAACGTTTCTTCTTTTTGCTTGTCAAGATTGGACTAACTCAAGGATCGTCCATGTTGCGGGGGCGTGATAAGGATAAAACTAAAACTAACTAATCTTGTATATCTTATCTTGTATGAGTCAACATTATTTGTAGTTAGGATCCCTTATTTGTAGTGGATATACTGTAATATAGGTTATACACTTATTATAATCTGGCTGTTTAATAGCCTCACCTTTACTTACCAAAATACAAAACTTCTATTCATTCACATTCTCTACATTGACTTATTTGGACCTTTAAGGCAACCTCCATAAACTTCTATTGTATGTATCAAACATGCTCTAAAAAATCGTTTTACGAATGCATTGAACCAAAATATTTCTAATATCAATAACTAAAAAGACCTGATACAATGTGTCCTTTTACCATACAGATAAAATGAATTATTTTATTGATGTTTCATAAAGTGGACGATTGCTTAACTTGATACCAAGAGCAAGTATCTTTTTCTATGAAAAATTGTTAGTTTTAGAGTAACAATTTTTAACCACTTTCATTATTCAAAAGTTCCCAATGACTAACATTGATTTTGGAAATTTCATTGTTTTTCTTACATGATTATATGAGTTTTCGGACATGCTTCATACTTACAATTGCATCATAAGTAATTGCACTGCATTAGAGACACTATTAAGAAATATGGATTAATGCATCAGGCAACTTAGTACTTCTTAATGTTTTAATTTCCAGAAGTTTTCTAATTTCACATTTATGAAGTCTGGTTTAAGCTAAATATTGTTACAATAATGTCATATTAGATTCTCAAATGTGTAAAAGGTAGGCTGATGGATCTTGTACCGTACTGTACCAGTCGTCGACCGTTACGAAACAAAAAAATATAGTACTGGGTTTAAATATCGGCCAAATACTAGTTGGTACCGAAAATTTTAATAAATATAGGGACTAAATTGCAAGATTTTCAAAAAAAAATCCCGCCTCTCTCTCTTGCCACCCCCTCTTTTTTTCAAAGCTTTTAAATTTGTTATTTAGTTAAATTTTTATTGTGATTTTTTAATTTTTATTTTTAAAATAAAATAAATATTTTATTACTAA
>JANQBM010029686.1:0-10987 GCA_025594535.1 Erythroxylum domingense | reverse complement strand
AATATTTACTCTAATATTGGGATGATTAGTAAAATTTCTATATGCTTACCTAAAGCTTGAAAGACTAAGGTGATGATAATGCAAGAAGCGAAGGATTTAAACAACCTACCACTTAGAAAGTTAATCAAGTCTCCACTCATATAAAAGATAAGCCTACTGGAGAATTAATGGAAAATTTCACAAGAAAAAGAAAAACCCATTACCTTTAAAGTTCTAAAGAAAAAAATTGACAATGAGACCATAATCTAAAGAGAAAGTGGTGAAGAGTATATTGCATTAGTTTAAGAAAATTTAAACAGTTTCTTAAGAAAAAAAAGGAAAGAGGAACAAAGGTAAAGGTAAGTGCAATTTAAAGAAAATGGCTACTATTGTTTGCTACGAATGTAAATAGAATGACCATTTTAAGAATAATGATCTAAATCTTAAAAACAAAAAAAAAGGTATATAAAAAGAATAATACAAAAGGACAAATGTGATGAAAGTAATATCGGATGATTCAAGTGAATCCAAAGTTTGTATTTACAACATAAATCTAACCATTATGAATTAGCCTTGAAACATTAAATAAAATAAAATTGAGCTTCAAACTATAGTAAGAAAATAAAATAAACACAAGCTAAATATATGTATGAAAAATCTATTATTTAATATAATAAAATAAAAAGAAAGAATAAAATAATATTAGTTTAGCAAGGATAATCCCTTGCTAACTATCAAGTAAAATAAAAAATAAAAAATAAAAGATCAAATATACAAGTAAATAAAAAGTTTCTTATCAAATGTTTATAAAATCTTGGACAATATGAGTAACTGTATTAAACAAAGAGTCTAATATCTAATCATCGATCTGCTTTTGGTTGGTCCATATGAGGTTGTGTTTGTATTAAATGAGTGTCATAATTTTGGGTGATGTAGGGTGCTACCTTTGCTTGCACTAGGTTATCTGACTATTAAGAGGTTGATGATGATGTAGTGGCTTTCATCAGTTGAGAAGGAACTATAACACCTAAATGTCCTACAATTTGCACAAGTACCTTATCCATCCATTAATCATGTGCCTCTAGCTGTGCTACTCACTTTGCCAAATCTCCCTGTCCCTCTCTGATGTTCTGCTACATTCCCAAAATTTGCTTTATGAACCTCTCTAATTGGGCAATCTTTAGCTAGTCTTGAAGTGGGGGTGTAGAAGGTTAGCTAGGAGCTCTTGTATTAGCTAAAGAGTCGTCTTGTCACTCTAGTGCTACTAGAGATTATGGTGGTAAGGAAATTTTTTTGGGTTGTTGTTCATGTATATCAGATAAGTACCCTTTTTCTCTATCTAAAATTGAAGGCTCCTAAGCTCCCTCTAAAATATAAGTCAGTCATTGCTAACCTTGCCTTCTTTAGATCATCCACATCACTCATATTTTGTTGAAGCTAACGGGTATCATCTAGTGTATTAGTCCCATATTAGGTAGTCGCTCAAGTAGTCTTATCCCTCTGATCAATCGGGTGATGTATGGGCTCACACATTTAGCTCCCACTCTAACATTGCATGTTTAGTGTTTGAAGAACCAAGCAAAGGTGTATCCTAGGTAGTTGAGGACTCTATCGATGATACTTTAAAGGTAGAACATATATGCCTCTCCCACTGCACAAGTGTTGGACCCTCTCCTACTGATCATTTGACTAATCAGTGAATACATATAATTCATTGTAGGGGATCTCAACTACGATGAATTGGACCTCATTGACTCATAAGACCACTCTTTGCTGAATGTGCATCAATATGTCTTCTAAAAAAATTTAACAGGCAAACTCTATGGCCTTAATATATACCTTAGAAGTATTATAGAATGTTTAGGGTGGATTAAGAAGTGAACATAATGAATTAAGAGCATCTAAGCATAGTAAGAGACATAATGATACTTAATGTAAAAGACATGAGTAAATGGATAATTTATTCATTTCTGCATAGACATACATACTTAAACGTGAAATATGGATGAGAATGAAATTAATTGAGGAGATTATAGGCTAATTTAGGAATTAAAGGAAGAAGAAGGACCAATATACAATTTTCCTATAGTCAATAAATGAACTAATTGGATTAAAGCATGTGTGACCAATAAGAATAAAGCATATGTGTCCAATAGGAATTAAACATGTGTGTAAATCTTGTGATATGTGCTTAATTATTGATACATTTAATCCATTACACTTAGTTATTAGCGCTTTCAAATGCTGAAGACATTTACTTTAGTTCATATTTGGTTTTAGGTACAATTTGGAAGCGTAATGGCTAAAGTGAGTTAAAAGCACAATCTTTAAGCCATCTTCTTGTGATTAGCATTCAATTGTCTTCATGGCATAAAAAGGAGAAAGATTAGAGCAAGAGAAGACAAGAAAATTTCAAAGAAGATAACAGTACACGAAGAAAACATCAAGGTGAAGAATGCAGAAAATGGCTCATAGCAAGGGTGTGACACACCTTGCCATGCCAATGCAAAGGAGTCCGTATAAGACTCATGGGCATGTTGTAGTGTCTCACGGCTGTGAATGGCCTAGATGAGGCTCATAACTCGTGAGTCTTATGCCACCTGTCCCGAAAACCTAATTTTCACTATAAATGGAATATGTTATGACAGTCAAAAGAAATTCTACATTTATTATTCATTTCTTGGGTTTTAAGGAGAAGGAGAGAGACGACAAAAGCTCTTCCTTAGAGACCAACGGAGAAGATGGAACGCTAGGCTTTTTGACACCGATTCGAAGGTAACATCAACACTCAAGTCACGATTAAGCTTATCTTATTTTTGTTATATGTTGAATCCCTCTTTAAGGATTGATATTGTTGTTCTATGGTGAATGATTTGGTTATTGTAAAGATGATCTTAATGCATTCATTAGATTGTTTTATTACAAATTCATTGCTAGAATCTTGAATATAATTCGTAATTATTGTGTTTGAGATTCGTAGGTAGCTACTAATGATGAATCATTAGGAACAATGTAACTTAGGTAAGGTAATTCGAGCTTGTGAGGTTACAGCCTACACTGATTCATTTGCCATTTCTTAATGTGGTTGCCTAATTAAATTTATAGAGCATATTCTAAGTTATTTAGTAGTTAGGTCTAATTAATGAGCGTCTCTTAATTAAACACAACTTAAGGGAAAACTGGATTAGAAAAACATGTCATTAGTCCATGATCAATGGTCCTAGGAGAGGTGTGAAAACATTATAACAATGGGATGTGTTTAATCATGTGTAGGTTGAGATAACCGAATTTTACACATATTTGACTCTTTTCTCTCTTTTGACTGTTTTCGATAAATTGCTTGCATTAGTTTAATTTTTACTTTATTTTCTCACTTGCATCAAACTAAAAACCCCCTTATATTTCCTTTACATAAATTATTTTTATTGCGAAATTAATCGAACATTCCCTGTGGATATGATCCCGACTCACCAATACTACAAATTTTTGATGTGCAGAGTTAGATAAATTTTGTAGTGCACTCAACATATGCTGTCAAATTTTAGCTCCATTGTTGGTGAGCGTGGTGATTTAATTTTCGTTTTTTTATTTTAGTTGGTGTTTATGTACATATCTGATTGTAATTGTTTCTTTTAGTTATTTTCCAATATTTAAACGTTTGTTATTGTCAGCATATGGTAGTTTCCAGATCTCCTCATAGAGAACTTGTATAATTTGATCCAAAGATTGAGAGGACATTGTGGAGATTAAGAACGGAAGTAAGAATAACTTCAAAAGTAGAACCAGAATTCAAACCTGAAGAAACAATGGCAAATTCGAGAACGCTAAGGGAGTTGGCTGCACCAGGTTTAACACAAAACCTTTATGCATTACATTTCCTAATTTTACTGAGCATGTTAGTTTTGAAACTAAATCTAGATTAATATGTTTGTTGCCTAATTTTTCATTATCTTACAGGTGAGGATGCACATAAGCATCTTAAGGAGCTCGAAGTCATTTGTCTAAGTATGAAACCTCTACGAGTGACAGCCAAACAAATCATGTTGAGGGCTTTTCCGTTCTCACTAATAGATGCAACGAAGGGTTGGTTATTTGATTTACCCACTAGAAGTGTGAACACTTAGCTAGAGATAAAGAGACTATTTTTGGAAAAATATTTTCCAGCATCTAAAACCATAAGTATTTGAAAGGAAATTTGTGGCATAAAACAACATAACGAAGAGTCCCTTTATGAGTATTAGGAACGATTTAAGAAGCCATGTGCTAGTTGTCCACACCTCAACATTCCAGAATGACTCCTTATCCACTATTTCTACAAAGGATTATTACCGATGGAGATGAATCTCAGCGAGTGGTGGGCATTGTGTGAGAAGACTCCCATCAAATCTAGGATTCTACTTAAATACATGGCCACTAATACTCAACAATTTGGCATTCACAAAGATGTTTGACGTGTAAACGAGGGAAGTACTTCATTTATCAAACATCGTTTAAATGAGCTAACATCTTTTGTTAGACAAATTGCAATTAGACAGGCACAAGTAAAGGCATGTGGAATATTTTCAAACACAAGCCATCCGACTGATGAGTGTCCGACATTACAAGAGGGAAGTATAGAATATGTGAATGCTATAGGAGGGAATTTTCATAACCAGAACAATCAGTACTCCCAAACATATAACCCAGGTTGGAGGGATCATCCCAACTTGAGCTACGGAGGGAACATACAATAAAATTACTTCCAGAATAGGTCATAAGGATCACAACAATTTCAATCAAGGCCACAAGCTTCTTCTTTTAGTTCAGGTATATCACTGGACAAATTTATCAAGACTTTTACTGCTAACAATCTTCAATTTCAACAGAGTATACAGCAACAACTTTAACAGTTTTAGTAGGAGACAAAAGAGAGCATATAGAATATGGAAAACCAAATAGGTCAGATGGTAGTGAGGCTCAATTGTCTAGAATCACAAAGTAGAGGAAAATTACCATCTCAACTTGAGGTTAATCAAAAGAATGTTAATGTTATAACCATGAGGAGCGGAAAGAAGAATGAGGTTCCCAAGAGAACTCCACCAAGGATTACCTATGAAGAAGAAATCAAGAAGGAGTTAGGAAATGTTAAAGAAGTGCTCTAAAGGCAATCACCTTTAGTATTTATTGTACAAATCTTTATGATTAATAAAAAGGTATTTTCGTTAATTTGACGTCATGTTCTTTATGAATTGATAGTGATCTTAAATCGAATTAATGAAGTCCTTGATACATTACATAGAATGAAGGAAATCATGATGAGATCATGATAATAAGATTCCTATCATGTGTAATTATGTTAATGTCTAAATTATCCCTAGTCATAGGATCAATGAGACGGTACATTATTAATCCGAACAGACTAGCATAAGTTATACTCCTTGATTAGATCAAGCAGTGGATCTCATAAGCTATAAGCATGAGTTGTTTATAGTTAACATGTGGATTCTTTCCAAGGGTAGTAAGTACATTGGATGACTTGCTATGATACAATCATATGGATAATCTATTCTAGTGTTAGTTATAGTCTCATCATAGCAATGGTGCAAATATCCTTAGAGTTGAGGTGCTCAAAAATATCTTAGATACTGATCCTGAACTTTGACTCCATTCCTCGTTGCCTCTTACGGGATGCTCATAGGTTGGTGATTGGGTAGAACTTGAGGTATTTGAAGGTAATTGAGTAGCCAATAAAGGATTCACCACTCTTGATAGGAGGAGATGATACTTACGGCCTCTTATCGGGGTTATTACTAGGGAATCTCTAGCCAGGGTGGAAATGTCATGAAGATAGTATTTAGTGACATATACAATTAATAGATACTGCTCATGAATTGCTTGAGTTAAGTTTTAATTCAAGTGTCCATCATAACCAAGAACCTAATGAGTCACACGCATTGGAGATGCAAAGAATAAGTAAAATGGAATTGGATGGGAATCCAAGATATAAGAGATGCATGACTAAGCTATAAAAATATGGTAGTTTAAGGTCATTTGATTGTGAATTATATGAAACATGTGAATCTTGCTTATTAGGTAAGATGAAAAAATTAACCTTTAATAAGCAAGATGAAAAAATTATCCTTTAATAAGCATGATAACAAAATTACCCTTTAAAGAAAGGTTGAATGTTTTCATGCTAAATTAAGTGGGATTAAAAGCCACTTAATTCCTACTCACTCTCCATTGATGTTGGGGGTTAGAGGGAGGCCAAATGATGTCAAATACACTCCATTTTCGTGCAAAAGTTGTAAGAAAACAAAGTGCCTTTTTGTGAATTGTTCATCATCTTTTAAAATACTCTCTCAAAGAACGCACCACAAAGCTAGCAAGTTGTGTATGTTCTAGCCATTCTTACTAAAAGGTTTTAGGCTTCACTCTTCATGTGGATATCATTAGAGACATCCTCCTTTGGTTGTTTTGGTTTACGACAACTCGAAGAGGTGAAGATAACAAAGAACGAAGGAGATTGTAAGGTACACATCTTAAGTTTATGTTTTGTTTTACTACATCTAATGGCACATGTTTGATTCTGTATTTTTTGGGAATTGTTTTATTTTCCACCGTGTATTTTGATAGTTGATGCATAATAAAAAATCCAACAATGTTATCAGAGCCATCTTATGCCTATTAGATATAGTTTCTATTATATGTACAATAGGATTGCATGGCTATGACAGTTGTGGGCCTGTTCTTATAAAATTCGAAATTAAATTATGAAAGACAATTTTCACATATTTCTTTCACTGATCTTCTCATGAGATGTTTGTAGATGGTTTTAGTGAATGAAAATTGGTTTCAATGTGATTGAACTATTTATTGTCAAATTTCTAACAATATGCTAGAAAATTATTTTCTATTGAACATATGTTGTTTGTTGGCTAAACTGATGAGGTTTAACATGTTTTTCGTAGAATTTGATTCTGAAAATTTTATGTAAAAATATTTAGAATGTTTTTAATCCTCTTTAAATTTTCCAGAATTAATTAAAAAAATTTAATTCCAAAAAGTAAACAGATCTGGTCGGTTTTGTTGAAATTGATGGAATTGTTTTGTTTGACAATTTTGTGTGTGTATGTTTTGGTTCCAGAACCTTACAAATATTTTTATGTGATAAAAGTGTGTTATTTTGATGAATGAAGCATTGCAAAATGATTTTGATCGAATTAAGATTTCCGGAAAAAATTTTAGATGTCAAATTTGTCTTATTTAGCATCTCAATGGTGTTTAGGTTATCTTGGATGATTACAAAATTATTTTGATGAACTTGAAATGACCTGGAGATGTATGGAATGTTGATTTGATGTTCTAGAAAATTTTGGAAATTAATTTTGAATTAATTTAAGTAGAGCTTATTTTTATAATAAGACTAGAAATTGACATATGAAAAAATTAAAATGTTTAATTTTGACATCAAATAATCAATTTAAAGGTGAATTAATTTTGAATTAATTTATGGAATTAATAGTTTAATTTAATTTGATTAATATTAAATTCTAAGCTAAAATGACATACAAGATTAAATTTAGCCAAGATAACACTTAGGAAGAAATTCAATTCAAGAGTTGAATCAACTTCCAAAATGTAGGATTCATAACTTGTCACAACCAAATTTGATGTGTTTAATATTATGCATTAGAGGATGCATGTTAGGAGTATGTCTGGGCTTGCACGATGGATGGTTATGGACTTAAGCCCAATATTACTGGGGTATTTATATCATGCCATATAGTTATATTAACTATATGTGTGTGTGTGTGTGTGTGTGTGTGTGTGTGTGTGATATATACAAAACCTTCCTAGTTAGATGAGACCTAAGTAGAAATCCTCACTTAGAATATTAAAACTAACGCCTTCCACTAATATAGTGAGAACCAGAGTTCTTTTAGAGTTAAAGTTGTTGGGCAAACTCAAGCCCGCTCTACACGAATATGTTCGATCCATAGAAATATGATTTCCGAATTAATAGGTTAGTTTTAACTAGAAGCGTTGATTTGTTGGGCAAACCTAAGATCAACATAAATAGAGACGAAGTTGGGTAGCGTACATGCAATAAGAGTTGATAGCCTAATGTGTGTGCACACATCAATAGTTGATAGCACTAGATTTGATAATTGCATTATAAATGCAATTGATATGACCGATACCTACCGATTGACCTAGGGTGGCTTGTTGGGCAAACCCATGGTCATTTCTAGAGATATTAGATATCAACCCACTAAGAGAACTTATATACAAGTTCTTTGGAATTCATATTAAGTGTTATGAATTTGCGAGAAAATAGTGGGTGTTATACTTCATGTTATTAAAGTCCTAATTGACATGCATTTACATACAGTCTAACACCATTTCTCTCCTTGACATAGGTTGTAAGAATCGACACCATGACCACTAGTGTGAACCTACGCTCACTTATGGAAATCAATAAGTTGACTGGACCTAACTTCCTAGACTAGATTAGGAACCTGAGAATAGTTCTCAAGTCATAAAAACTAGGCTACATCTTAGAAGAACCACTTCCCGATCCCTATGCTGTTAATGCTTCTGATAGCGATCAGAAGGTATATAAAAAGCATCCCCATGATAGTGAGATAGCTAGCTATATAATGTTGGCCACTATGTCATTGGAATTACAAAAGCAGCATGAAGCTATGGATGCTCATACCATAGTCTATCATCTGAGGGAGTTGTTTGGTGAGCAAGCTAGGTCTGAAAGGTTAGAGACCTCGAGGTTGCTCTTCCACTCCAAGATGGATGAGGGGACATCTCCAATACAATATGCACTGAAGATGAATAGCTATATTGAGATTTTCCTAATGGATCATGAATTAAGTATAGACTTAATTCTGACAGATAGTTTTTCACAATTTGTTCTTAACTATAGGATGAACCAGATATCCACCATGATTCCTGAATTGATCAACTTGCTCAAAACAATTGAGCCATCTATTAGGAAGGATAGTAAGGCTATGATGCTGGTGGACTCTTCTGGTTTGAGGAGGAAGAACCAAAGGAAGAAAAAGTCCATAAAGCCTAAAGGAGGTATGGTACTGAATCCTCTTCCTTTACAACTTTACTTAAGTGGTCTGCAATTGAATTCTCCACATCTTTCTTATCTTTGATCACCAAATCGAACTCTTGGAGTAGGAGAATCCATCTAATGAACCTTGGATTTGCTTCCTTCTTCGATAAAAGATACCTTAATGCTACATGTATAATTATTTCATAGCACTTAACGATTTAATGACATGAAATTGCTTAAAATACTTATTTTGACTCACATGTGGTTTTAAGCACAATTTGTAAGTAAAGGAGATAAAGTGAGTCGAAAGCACTACATTTAGGCCTTTTTCAAAGAATTACACTCATTTGTTTTCATAGAACATCACGCTCACAACATGGTGTAAGATGTGAATTTAATGAATGGACAACACCAAAATGCACAGCCAAGAGATAGGAAGCCTACATTTTATGCAAAACGGACGTTGGATGTGTGTTTCATGCAATGTTGGACCAAAAACATGCAAGGAAAACCAAAATGACAACAGTTCATAGTGAGGAAGGAGCTAAACGGCAACAAAAATGGGAAGTTGATTGGGGTTTGGTTATGTGTAAGTTTTAATTATTAACCCTTGATAATCCGCAAGTGTATGGTTCATTAGCGTAGTACCAAAGTTACTAATCCTACGAGGAGGGAACTAATCTAATATTAAAATCTAAGGTTAGAAACAAATAACAGAAATTTAAGACGTAATGAAACTAATATGAGAATTTAATTCAATCAATTAAATTAAGAACCAAACACGAAAATACTAATTATTAAGCAATTTGCAACATACCTAAGAATCAACCGAAGGAAATTACCAATAGAGAGAAAGGGAATTTTACCTATCCTAACCTAACTGATTATGACTTATTGGATTGTTAGTTCTAGACAATCCTAGGGTTGATTACTCTCTCTCGAGTTATAACCATTAATCTTAAATCATAAACCCTAACAGATTATGACTTATTAGATTGTTAGTTCTACACGATCGTGGTCTGTGCATCTTCCGGACACGGGTCACGATTGTGGCTTATATATGAGCCTTCTATCATGATCGTGGCATGTATGCCATGATTATGGGCCATTCCCTAGGCTTCTGACACGATTATGGGCCGTTATTTCGATCAGAATGTCTTTGAAACTCCTCCGTTCTTCAATGTTGACCCTGAAACACTAGCAAACACATCAAGGTATCTCAAAAACATAATATTTTATTTCAAAGACTTGTACTAACCTATAAAACACTTAAAAGATAAATAAGTAACAAACTAACACAATTATAACCTAAACATATACTAAATGATTAAATTAACTGCTAAACACATATCAAACTATGAACTAAAATATGATGCAATTTACACTTATCAACATCCTCACACTTAAACGTTTGCTTGTCCTCAAGCAAACAAAACAACAACAAAACAAAGTCACATAGCACACTTCAATAATGAGACAATGGCTTCAACTTTATGAAACAAGTTTAATTCTAAACACAATCATTCAAGTTATTCCTCATCATTAACATGAAAAATCTGTGTCTAGGGGCTATGGACTAAATATACAAATTAATCAAGACCCAAATGTCAAGTTATATACCTTTTCCAATTGTACACACATATTAATAATTATTTGGTCATTGAAACTTTATAACTACTCCTAAGTACGTTTTCATGAAAAGTTAAGCTACTTAAAAGTTCAATAGGTTTTACTAGAAACAATTTTTTTATTACTTTTTTGTGGAAATGAACTTAATCTTTTACACGGAGACAAATATTGGTGAAGAATGTCAATCCAGTTACTCAAATAAGTCATACTTTTATTAAGTTACTTGGTTGGAACGTTACTATAATCTTTTGACACGAAGGCACACATTTGTGATGCATGTCGATTCAGTTACACTATTATATCACGTTCTCAACTGGCTAC
>JANQBM010029626.1:0-10989 GCA_025594535.1 Erythroxylum domingense | reverse complement strand
GGGAAAGTTCATATCAAAAGGTAGGCTATTTAGCTAATGTAACTTATGAAACAAAAAATGCCTATGTCATTTCCATGGTGACATCTCATACCCCTTGATGAATCTTAATAATGAAATACCATATTTCAACTTTGAAGATCCATGTTAAGTATGGTTGGGTGAATGACCTTCTGAACAATTTCCCATCAACAATTGAATATCTTGAATCTTGTGTAATGAGCTTGTTGCTTCATTTATGCCAATTTGTAGCTTTTCTACTCAAAGGTACTTTTGGATTACATATGTTTGATTTGTCTCATCTTCTTCTATAATAGCTACATGATTGACTTGCGTTGTTATTCACTCTAACTCCACTTCATAAAAAGAATGAAAATAAATTTTACTCCCATTTTCAATAGATGATAAGTATTTTGCTTCTATTGTCTTTATGTTGACTTCACATTGGTCAATATTGATGAGAATCTAAAGGGTGTTAGAAGTAAAAACAATGAATTCTGATCCATTCAGTATTAATGGAGGTCCAATAGCAAGGGCAAGTACTAAAAAGATTGAAGAAGCCCTAAATTGGCTAATTGAAGGCATATAGGCTAAAACTGAAAGTTGTTATGAAGAACTAATTTAATCCTGAAATTAAAGACTAATTAGCTTAATTCAGAAAATGGAGTAGTAAACGGTTTTGCTTCAAAAATTCAAGGATATGGAAAAATTCTAAGCTATCTAAACTAAAAAATTGTATACAAAACTTTCATCTTTCCAACGAATGAAGAACCAGTTCATTTGAAGCTTTATATCTCAAGTTATGGCTTTAAAATTTTGATTAATTGACATAAACATGAGAATGACAAGGCAACTTTGATTGTTTGAACTTTTACCCTACTTTGAAAGGATTCCTTGCTAGTTAATAGTTGTATTTGTTTTTCTTATTCTTTTTCATATATTCTGGACTTATTTTCCTATTCCATAGGTGCAAATTAGGGAATTAAGTTTATTTTATAGTTTTCTTTTATTTTATACAAGTTGCATATTTTAAAATCGAAATTATAAGTGGATTTAAATTTGATTTCTAAGGTTTTATGCCTTCCTCTATGCAAAGGCACATTGTATGCTTATAAGGGGAAAATTATCATCAATAATATTTTGGAGGGCATTCTCTTTCTTGGTATAAAATGGCACATTTTATGCTTATATGGGGCATAATTATGATCAATAATATTTTGTAGGGTATTCTTTTTATTTGTTCTTGATTGAACTCTTTGAACTTATCAATTTTTTAACTTGTGCATTCATAATTCAAAGTTAATGCTCACCTTCTCTTCTTTTTCCTTAGTGTAACATCTATAACATTTCTTATCACTTAGATTCGTGTTTGATCATAGAAACAATGGGTCTATGATCATTTCACAAATCTGGTTTCTTACAAAATTCTAGGGAAAAGTTATCAATTTTGGTTGTTGGATGTTACTACTCTTAGTAAGGTTCACATCATTTGGTATCAAAGATTTGCCTCTAAGATCAAGTTTTTGTAACCATTCTTTACTTGCTCTTGGCATCTTTTTTCCTTATGTTTGTTTCCTTTTTCCATTTATGTTCTATCCATCTTATAAAAAGTTATATTTATTAGATTGCTGTCTACAATTCAATTTCATGTTTATTGTGTTAATTGGATCATATTTAAATTATTTTTAGAAAAAAAGGAACAAAAAAGAATTTAGATTGGTGCACAACATTGGAAACAAACGCAAAAAATTATTGCTATGATTGAATTTCTAGTGTTATCTAATTTCCTTATTTATTTACACCTTTATATTACTTTAAACACCTTTATTCTTCTTGCTTCATTTAAAATTTGTCTTTTTTCAAATTCAAACTCCCTAGCACTCTTCCCATGTGAATATTTGTTCTCTTCTTGTCTTGTTTCTAAAAAATTACTCTCTATTTGAATTTATACTTTCTTTGCATCCCTTTCTCAAATTTTGATTAATGATTTGTTTATTTTTTTGGGTTTTACAAGTTAATTCTTGATTGTGTTGATTAGTTCCTTAAAGAACTAAAGAAATATAATTAAGAGTGGGAAAAGGAAAATGTGTTGAGCTTTAAAAGGGTAAAAACCTAGATTTTAGTGAAACTTGAGTGCAAGTGCTATCAATCCTAATGGAAGCATGTAAGGGAGTGTTTGTGAGGTAAACTTAAGGAAAGAATAAAGATCACATCGAAACATTCAAGAAACTTTTCACATTAAATTATATATGAAAATTTTTGCAAAAAATGTTTGAGCAACTTTCCACTGGATTTGATTCACTTGACTTTGGAGGCTGGAATTGTATACGTAAGGGGCAGTCTAAGGCACAACGATGAGTCAGGGAGCATGATAATGATTTTAGTGATGACTTAGATGATGGAGAATAGGGCTCAAATGCAAGTATAGGTACATTTGGGCATTATAGTGGAGTTAAAGTTGACAACAACTTAAGGACTATAAAACTTAAAATTCCACCATTCCAAGGGAAAATTCAAAGCTTGTTTATAATGGAAAAAGACGGTGTAGTTTTAATTTCCATAACTACTCCAAGGAGACAAAGCTGAAATTGGTCACTGTTTGATGAGAAGGTGGTTTGTTTAAGAGGATGTTATGTCTATTCCACCCTTAAAAGATGCGAGTGACGTAGAGTTTGCTAAAAATGGAGAAATGATTATGTCACACATGCTTTGAATGCCCAAGTGAAAGAGAAAGAGGCATAAAGGGAATATTTTTGTACTAGATGTCAAATCAATGATATGTTATATAGTTTGATATTTGAAGGGGTAGTTCCACTAGTGTTACTAGTGATCTAGTTGATAAATTAAGTTCACTTACTTTTAAACATCCTAGATCTTATGAATTGCAATGGTTGAATGAATGTGGAGTTAAGGTGTATAAGCAAGGGTTAGTATATTTCTCCATTAGGCATTATAAGGATGAGGTATTATATGATGTACTACCTATGCATACTAGGGACATCTCATTGGGGCGTTCATGGCAATATAATATACTAGTAGTTCATAATGAGTTTACAAATTGATATTCTTCTATAAATGAAAAAACTATTACCATTGTATCCTTCACTCCTAAACAATTATATGAAGATCAAGTGAGATTAGAGAAGTCAAAAAGGGAGTAAGAGATTGAAATTAAAAGTGAGAAAGTAAATTTAAAGTAAAAAAGAGAAAAATTAAAAGCAAATGAAAGAGAAAAAATAAAGAATTGTGCAAAATAAAAAGACTAAGAAAAGTGAATTTCTATGCAAAAAGAGTGATATTAAGAGAGCTTATTTTCCAAGGCATCCTATGCTTGCATTTAAGTTAAAAAAAATTTCTTTGCCTAGTATTTTTCTTTCTTACTGTAGGGGTTTGATGATTAATTTCCTAAAGAAGTGCCTAATAGTTTATCACCAGTTAGGCAAATAGAATAACATTGACGTTATTCTTGGTGCTAGTATTCTAAGTAGACCTACCTATAGGAGCAATCTAGAGGAGAAAACGAAGCTATAAAGGTAAGTTGTGGAATTGATGGCAAAGGGATATATGCAAAAAAGTCGGAGTCCGTATGTGGGTTTAGTCTTGCGAATGCTTAAGAAGGATGGAACATGCTATATGTGTGTTGATTGTCTTACCGCTAAACACAAATACTATGAATTATAGAAATCTCATTCCTAGATTAGATGATATGTTTGATAAATTGCATCGTGCTTGTTTGTTTTCCAAAATTGATTTAAAAAGTGGATATCACCAAATTTGCAAAAAAGAAGGTGATGAGTGGAAAACAGTCATTAAAAAAATATGGTTAGTATGATTAGATGGTTGTGTCTTTTGGTTGAACTAAAGTACCTAGTACAGTTAGGAGACCTATGAATGATGTTTTAGGTGCTTTTATTAGAAACTTTTATGGTTTTTTATTTTTGATGACATTTTGATTTATAGAAAAAACCTTGAAAAGCATATTGACCATGTAAAGTAGGTTTTAAAAGTTTTAAGGAAAGCTAAATTGTATGCTAACCTTAAAAGATGTACCTTTTTGCACGAATAAATTGAATTGTTAGGATTATATTATTAGTGCTGAGGTTGTAAAGGTTAATTGATGAGAACCCAGCTAGCCTAAGCAAAGCTCTAAAGGAACCATTAACAATTCAAGGAGGTCCAATTACAAGAGCTAGAGCCAAGAAGATAAAGGAAGTTATAAATGGACTAATTGAAGAGATATGAACTAAACAAACTCTAATTAGCTTGGAAAGTATTCAAGGCCTAACAAATCTGATCCAAGTTGAGTCAAGAAGCCCAATAAGTGTCCAAGTTATTCCAATATGTTCCAAGCATTCCAAGATTTGCAGGAGACATTCAAGAACATGTGTAAGTTGTCCCAACAAATTATGAATGATTTTTTACCTTAATTAGCTCAATCAAATAATGATTTTGGTCAATCATTCAATTAGGGTGATTACTTAATTAGGAATCTTAGTTAGCTCAATCAAATACTGATTCTGATCAAATTATTCAAATAAGATGATTTCTTACCTTAGTTAGCTCTAAATCAGGTTTGGTTATCCTTAATTCATTGCATTCTTCCTTCTATTCAGTTTCGTTTTGTTCTGCTTGTTTTTGTTTTGCTTTAGTTTTTCCATTTTCTGCGAGCTTTCTCCTTTCATTCATTCAATCTTTGTTCCTATTTTTCTCATTCAATTATTGTGTTATAATTTTTCTAGGTCGTTATCCAATTGAAAAAAAAAAGAAGAAAATTAAGGCTGGTTTCTGGGTCTGATATATATCTATATAAAAAATTTGAAAAAAGGGAGAGAAGTTATCCAATTGAAAAGAAAATAAGAATATTGAGACTAGTTGGTGAACCAATCCTTACAAAATAGCTATACCTTTTTAATATGGATTTCTTAGTCAAAAATTAGTTGTTAATCATATTCTACTAGAAATCGTATTTGCAATTTGTTTCTTTAAGCCCATCATTCTCCTTATCTTTGTGATTTAATTTCTTTGGTCCTATCCTTAATTTGTTGTGTTTTTTTCTTTTGCAACCGTTTCTGTACGTTCTTAATCCTTTTAGTTTATTTTAGTTTCCTTCATTACACTTTAATCCGTTTTGAATTGCTACAAGTTTAATTGTCTTGATTTGGTTTATTTTGCTCTATAAAGAACTAAAAGAGGAATTCTAAGAGTGGTTAAAGGCAAGAGTCTGTGTAATCACCATTATAGAGAAAAGCCAAATATAACGTACGTAAACACTAGCGTTAAGTGGAATTAATTGAGAGAAACACATAAAGGAGTGCTGAGAGGATATTTCTAACATTCCTTTGTAGGTTTTCAATATGACTTCTAAAGGTGTGAATGTAGACGAGGTACAAGTGAATTCATTCACAATAAATTCCATGCAAAAGCAATTTGAGCAAATGTTCACTATGTTTGAAGAGATAAAAGATAGGATCGAGAAGAAAGAGGTTACTATAGCTAATTTGCAAATGGGACAACCATAAAACCTACCTAACACAAAGGTTTGATAAGCATGCTACCAATGATGACTATGAGGGTGATGATGAAGATGATGAAGATCAAGCTCCAATAGCCACTTTGAACATAAATATGCATAGGAGGTGTCGAAATTTTATAGCGTAAGTGCTACAAATTCCATTTGATGCACCAAGATATATTTGAAAGTGCTTGGGTTTCATATAAGGAGCTAACCCTTAGCTCAAGGGAGCTCAATAAAGCTCATGTAAGCAATGAGTGGCTTGACATGACTTTCCCTTAGTTCAAGTGTCTAAATCTAGCTTAAGGTGAGCTCGTAGGAGCTCATTAAAACTAGTTAATAGCTAGAAAGATAGGGATAAGCTCAATTGGACTCAATTGAGATTACCCTAGCCCATCTTTGGTTCTTGGGAATTGAAGCTAGCTATAAATTTGCTCACACTAGTTAAGCTAGAAGAGCTAATTAAGGAGCATGAATTGGAGTTGAAACCCAAAGCTTAATAGGCGAAATTGGTGTTGCTAGATGAAGGAATCTAGCGTGCTTGAGTGCACAATGGACACTAGGGTGTACCATGAGTTGTAGCATGCCATATTGCACCTTCCCATTCGTGCACTTAGAGTACAAGTTCATTGTCTCCACATGGATACATAAATTCAGCCAAGAAAGGATTAATTCAACCAAGAGGTTGAATTCGGCTAATAGGGAAGATTCATCATGTACCTTGCCTTAGAATAAACATACATGACACACTTTCACCAAGGTATGTGTTCTTTAGAAGAAAGGATTTATTGTTTTGGCCAATGGTTGTGACCATTCGGCCAAAAAGATGTTCATGTACAAGAATGAATGGTCATGAGTGTACCATCGTGACTTTAAGTGAAAATACATGACTCTTTGCCAAAGGATGTGTCCCTTAGTTAAGAGTCATGATGTTTCACCAAGAGACATAACTCTTGGAAGAGTCATGACTCTTCAAAGGCACCTTTTGGTGGCTTATAAAAGGGAGTTTCGTAGTTCCTTTGAGAGAGTTTTTTTTTCTTTGGTCGAACACTAAACTCTTCTCCCATCTTTGAGTTGAAAACAATCCCTTCTTTCAAGTATTCATGCGTTGAAGCACTCTCCCATAAAATAGTTGTTAAGCTTATTAAGAGCATTGTTGGTGAACCATAAGGATTGCCATTTTCACAAATTAGCCACTCTTCCTACGTTTGTGCATTGTGACAAGATCGGTCTACTCCATCCATTCCAACCACGACGAGTTGTAGAAGAAGGAGAAGCCATAGTGGATCTCCACAAGGGAGGAAAAACATCAAGTGTATAAGGAGTTATTTCACCGCATTTCAAGTTAGTATATCATCCTACCCTTCTTAGTGACATGCATAGGATCTTGTATGTTTATGAAATCATAAGATTTCTTGTTTGAGTTATGATCTAAAATCAACAAATGGTATCAGAGATTTAGGTTGAAATCATGATTTGAAATGATTTTATGATCATAAAATTGACATATTAATATGTTGGTGTATGTTTTTTTAGTGCAATCATGATAATGACATGTGAACGTATTTATTGCTATATGTTCTATGTGTGATAGTTTCCATACCAAATTGAAGGCTTTATTGAGAACATGATTTGTGAAACAATGAAAGCATGTTGAAATATTTCTGATTAAATGCTATATGCATTTCTTTTTCTATGTTTTAGCATGCAATAGTTGTTTCTCATGCATATTGCTTGATTAAGTGTTGTTGGGGTAGAAATGCACTTACATGTGATAATTGCATCAATGTAGATGGCACGTAAGAATATTGTTGCTGAATTAAATAAAGACCTCAAGATTGATGGAGATAACTTCATTTGGCAACAAAAGGTTCAATTCATCTTAACTGAGCAGATACACTTGATGTGCTTTTCCATACGGTCGAGCCACCAACGGTGGGTGGAAACTCTAATGCCTATGAGGCATATAAGAAGAAAGATTTTGTGGCCTGTGTTACTCTCTTGAGTACCATGGTTGATGAACTCATGGTGGATTTCTCTATGCTTGAGTCGGCCAAAGCCATATGGAGATGTTTTTTTGGAGAAACAAAGAGCTATGATTCTCAAGTTTGAAAATTATAATAAGATTGTTGACCACACTATGAGTGCCCACTTTTGTGAGATGTCACGCATGATTCATCAACTCAAATCCACTAGTCATGTGCTCACTAATGAGCAACAAATTCAAGCAATAATCCGTTCCTTGCCTTATGAGGAGTGGCAATTGATGAAGGTCAATTTAAGCCACAACTCTCAAATCAAGTCATTTGATGACATTGCAAGGCACCTTCTGCTACAGGCAGAGTTGATGGCCATCAAGAACCATTCAGAGGCATATGTTGCTGGAACTTCCTTTCCCTACAAGAACAAGTTCAAAGGGAAGAAGAAAAGGAAGGATGGTCAATACAATGAGATCGGTGCCACCTTAAAAAGTTAAAGAAGAAGTGCAATAAAGCAAAGTTGAAGTGCTTCAATTGTGGCAATAAGGGACACTTTGCAAATGAGTGCAAAGCACCTCCTAAGATACATAATCCCTTTTCTACTTCATTTTTATGATCCAATTTCTACTTCATTTTTGCATGCTGTGTCATGCACGTACTTAACTGAATCTTATTCTTTGCGGATTATAGATTCAGGAGCAACGAACCACATAACCAAAGAGAAGTCTTGGTTCGTGGTCTTTAGGAAGTTGCCAAAGGGAGCAAAGCATATTTCTGCAAGGAACAACGCAAGCCTTGAAGTAGAAGGGATAGTAACTTGTAGAATTCCTTTGAACAATGGACATTTTTTGTTAATTGGTGTTCTATATGTACCTAAGATTTGTAGAAACTTGGTTTTTGTATGCTCCTTGTTAAAGTTTTAATATTTCCTGAATTTCTTTAATAAATCTGTGGATATTATTAAAGATAATGCAGTCGCGTGTTCTTGTTTAATAAACAACGGGTTGTTTGAATTGAACACGAGTGTTGCTACTTCTAGTTGCTATGTAACTGAGGTTACTACTAAGATGACTTAGCATGAGCGTTTGGGACAAATTGGACAAGAAAGTATGACCAAATTGGCCACATGTGGCTTACTTGGATCATTTTCCAAGGTCCCTATACCAAGTTGCCAATCATGTCTTATTGGCAAGGGCACAAGAAAGCCTTTTGGCAAGGCAACTAGAATTCAAGAAGCTTTACAATTAGTTTCACTTCGATCTTTGTGGACCAATGAGAATTGCATCTAGACTTAGGTTTAGATACTTTATCACATTCATTGACAATTGTACTTGATTTACCCCATGTGTTCTTACTAAAGCAAAAGTGTTAAGCATTGAGGTGCCTCGAAACATACTTGCACTTTGTGGAGAATCAATTGGGTAAGAAGATCAAGTCATTGAGGACTGATCGTGGTGATGAGTATATGTCAAATGATTTAAAGGCATTTTGTGACCAAAATGGCATTGTGAGGAAACTCACACTTTCTTGGACTCCACAACAAAATGGAGTAGCCGAAAGGAAGAATAGGACTCTTATGGATATGGTGCGATCCATAATGGCTATGGCCAACTTGGATATTACCTATTGGGGTGATGCATTGCTCAGTGTAACACATATTCTAAATTGAGTGCCCTCTAAGTCTATTAATTCTACGCCATACGATTTATGGTCGAAGAAAACCCCTAACTTAAGATATCTTCGTCCTTGGGGATGTGCAGCTTATGTACATGCTACAGATCACCCTCTTAGGAAATTAGGCCCTAGAGGGAGGAAGTGTGCCTTCCTTGGTTATTCTAAGCATTCTAAGGGGTATGTGTTCTTGGACGTAAGTCACAAGAATGGAAATGTCTTTGAATCAAAAAATGCCAACTTTATTGAGTATGAGTTCCCTAAAGTTGGTGAATGTTGTGATTTAGATGCATTGATTGAGACCTTTGTGCAAGGTCAGTCTAATGTTTTGGAAACACCATTGACTACACCTTCCGTGGTGGAAGTTCCTCAACAAGAGGCTGTTCAAGTGCCTCCTACATCCCCACTTGTTAATGAACAACAATAAGAAGTTCTTGATGAACAAGTACAAGAGGGACATGAGGGAGTTCAAGAATCATATGATCAGACTATAGGGCAAGATCATGATGAGCCTCCTCCCATGCCGAATTTGAGACGTTCAAATAGGCAATTTGGACCACCAAAAGAATGGTGGATTTTGGAGGGAAGTGAGGCAAACTTGGTGTCATTTGAGATTGATGAACCAAGTAATGTGCAAGAAGATCTTGAAGGTATTCACAAAGAGAAGTGGCTAATGGAAATGCAAGGTGAGATGAATTCGATACATCTCAATGAGGTTTGGGACTTAGCTGAATTACCTCCTGGCTGAAGGGCTATTGGGAAGAAGTGGGTTCTCAAGATAAAATTGAATTCTAATGGTACTATTGAAAAGTACAAGGCCCGATTGGTAGCCAAGGAATTCACACAAAAGGAGGGTATAGATTTTAAGGATACCTTCTTTTCTATTGTGAAATCAATTCCATCAAATTATTACTTACTATTGTGGCTTATCTGGACTTGGAATTGCGTCAAATGCATATAAAGATCTCCTTTATCATTGGTGATTTGAGAGAGGAGATTTACATTCAACAACCCAATGGGTTTGTTGAAATGGGTCAAGAGCACAAAGTATGTAGACTTAAGAAGTCTATATACCATCTTAAGCAAGCTTCAAGACAGTGGTACTTGGTTTTATGATGCAATCACAAACTTTGGTTTTGTGATGATGCATGAAGACCATTGTGATTATGTGTACACTTTTGGGTCCAAATTTGCATTATGACTCTATATGTGGATAACATATTGATAGCAAGTAATTGATTGAGTTTGTTGAAAACCATGAAAGGATGGATGGTTGTCTTCCACCTTCGACATGAAGGATATAAGAGAAGCTACCTATATCCTTGTTGTTAAGATCCTAAGAGATAGGAAAGTTAAGATGTTTTCCTTGTCTCAAGAACCTTATATTGATAAGATTCTTACAAGGTTTAACTTCACAAACTCAAAACCAATGAGTACACCACTTGCATATGGTTGCAAGCCTGGAAGATTTGTGTCCTCGTAGTACTCAAGAAAAGGAGAAAATGAAAAAGTTCCCATACTTAAGTGCCATTGGAAGTCTAATGTATGCAAGATATTCTTCTAACCCTGGAATCAAGCATTGGAAGTGTGTGAAAAGGGTCCTTAGGTATCTCTAGGGTACAAAGGACTATTGGCTATGCTACCAAGGAGAGAATCTTGATTTGCATAGCTATACTGATGTTGACTAGGGTGGTGATGGTGATTCATGCAAAACTACATTTGACTACAAAGGACTATTTGATGGAGGTCCATTAAATGCAGCCTTGGAAGACATTTCTAACATGGGTCTTGGTCCAACAAGTTTGAATGATAGTGATGATAGTGATTCGG
>JANQBM010029597.1:0-10992 GCA_025594535.1 Erythroxylum domingense | reverse complement strand
CTCATAATATATTATTAATAAGTCAGAATGTCAGTATAAAAGTCACATATGACTATTGGCCTAGGGCACACTACTAATATGAGTCACCTCTAAAAGTCTTTGAACATCTTTACACGTCTTCTCCTCTATTTTGCCTCCGAACACATCTTTTTATACAAATCTTTTAGGTTTTACGTGATACATGGTCTGATATATAGGCATGTACTAGACAACGTACAACCCAAAATCTCTATAACTGAAATTTGCACAACTTAAGGACCTTACATGGCTAGCTTCATGGCCATGTATACCTTTTTTTATTTCGAATTTTAGTTTTATGCCACATTTTCATCCGAATTCTTCTTTGTTTGATCCGTAAAGGCAATTATAACCTACAAACACACTTGGAGCAAATTAAGTACTAAATATTCAATAAAAAATAAAATATAAAGCAAAAATACGTCAAATAGGGTCTAAATATTGTTAATTATGCATCTATCACAACAATATTTTGATTAAGACTTTAATTTTGTGATGAACAAACTACAAACAAAGTATATATTGATAAGTGGTGATTTAGTTATATTTTTAGTCTCATATTTAGTGCATTTTATTTATTTATCTAAGTATTTTATTTATTTTGGTACTTAAGTTGTTCATATTTTGTTTCTATGTATAATTAACTCTTTTGAGTAAAAAGGAATGAATTTAGTAAATTTTAGAGCAAGTTAAAGCATTTTTTATTGAGTTATGGAGCACATGACAATGTCTATGGCCATGTTAGAGAGTTCAGAAGCATGCTAAGTGTTTTTGTATGGAACACACCCATTTTAATTGAGAACATGCACGTGTTGGTAATGAGAAGGCCATATTGACAGTACATGCTTGTGTTTATATATGTGATAGCTGTGGAAAGTGTCAAACATCTATTTAAAGAAAATAGCTATTAACAAACCTATGTTGATGCTTTTGCTTCTCTTAGAGTCCAAATTTCAAATTTTAAAAGATAAGATTGAATGAAACAAGAGACAACAGGGCTTTGAAATGCAAGTAGAAACCTTATAATGACAGAAAGGAGGTAAAACCAAAGAAACCCCTTTGGAGTAGATTTTCATAAATATAGAGTGAAGTTTTTAGAGATTTTAGGGATTTCAATCATGTCATCCTTTATTTTCAGCTTTTTCTATCATTTTGAAATTTTGTTTTCTATAAGTATGAGCTAAATTATTTTTGAAATCTAGATTAGATGAATGATAGGTGTGAATTGTATCATGTTTTAGGGCTTAATTTATTATGTACTAAGTGTTAATTTGAGTGTTTAGTATGTGTTTAGGTTAGAATTATGTTAATTTGTGTGTTTAAGTGTTTTTATGGGTTAATAAAAGTCTTTGAGCTTAAATTTTATGTTTTTGAGGTACTTTGATGTGTTTGTTAGTGTTTCAAGGTCAACATTAAAGAACAAAGAAGTTTCGGAGATTTTCGGGTTGAAACAATGGCCCACAATCGTGGCATAATAGGCCACAATCATGACAGAAACATGGGAGCCAACCCACGATCATGGCATATGGGCCACGATTGTGTTAAAAGACTATGCCACAACCTACAATCATGGGCTGCTTGCCACAATTGTGATATAAAAGTTTGATGTAGGACCTACGACGGGCAGAGGCACAAACAAGCGAAAATATCAAGTTTTGAGGGTTTTTTGGACCTTTTCAACCCCGAAAAAACCCTAGGGCTATTTAAGTCAGAAAAGGTATTTAAAGAATAAGAAGAACAAAAGAGAGGGAGCTTTTGCATTAGCCACAATTTTGAAACCCTAGAGAGTTTTATAGAGAGATTCAGGAAGAATGAAGGAAGAGAGACACTACAAGAGTTAAGAAATTTAGGGACAATTTTTTTGTTATTAACAATTGTTTTGTCACAAATACGAGGTTTTTTGTGACAGGACAATTGATTGACACTATTGTTTAGATTAACTATGATGATTTATTTTTTTACCACTAACACAATAGTAATTGTGACAATTTAGTATCTTTCACAATTAAGTTGTCACTATTAATATATTAATAGTGTCAAAAAAAATTTTATCACTAAGTTTTGTCACTAAAAGCCTATGCAATTTGACGCCAAAATAATTTTGGTAGGAACAAATTGTAACTGTGACAGAACATATGTTAGTAACTAATATTTTCTATTTATTGTGACAAAACACAATTTGATCACTAATATTTTTTTCTTTTTGTTACGAAACGGTTAATCATCAAACAATATTTTACTTATTGTGACAAAAAATTTTGTTAATAAATATTCAATTAATTAGTTTCTACTTTATATTGTCACAATAATTGAACTATAACTATGGTCATAATTATTTGTAATTTAGTGACAATTTGTTTGTGACCAACTATTTTTGTCATCACAAATACGAGGATTTTTAGTGTCAAGACAATTGATTGATGCTATTGATTGGATTATCTATAATGATTTATATTTTGTCACTAATACAATGATAATTGTGACAATTTAGTATCTTTCACAGTTAAATTGTCACTATTAATATATTAATAGTGTTAAATTTTATTTTATCACTAAGTTTTGTATTTAAAAGCCTATGAATTTGGCACTAAAATAATTTTGACAAAAATTAATTGTAATTGTGACAAAACATATGTTGGTAACTAATACAAAATTAGGTATTCATTTAGATTAATAGAAAATATTTAATAATTCAAATACAAATTGTCATTATAAAATATTTTATTTTGTTGTTGCAATGAATTTGCATCTTAATTTTCCTAACTATATTTTTCATATGAGAGTTAAGACATTTAGTGACAACTTTTTTGTGACTAACTGTCATTTTGTCACAGATATGAGGTTTTTGGTGACAAACAATTTATTGACATTATTGTTTGGATTAACTATGGTACTTTATTTTTTTCACTAATATAATGGTAATTGTGACAATTTAGTATCTTTCACAATGTAAGTTTTTTCATTAAAAGCGTATGCAATTTCGCGCCAAAGTAATTTTGACAGGAATGAATTATAGTTGTGACAAAACATATGTTGGCACTACATCAAAATAAAAAGGTTTTAAACGCTTATGTCTAGACACATCTAATAATTATCTTGAATAATCTAAGAATTGGTGGAGTTTTTAGACATTTATTTAAGACAACAAAATTTGTCTAAAAATATACTAAAAAAAGTCTAAAACTTCTAAAATTTCCAATTGGTGGGACAAGAATTACTGCCTTTTATAATTTGTAGCAAGTATGCATCTAGAAATAACGATTAATTAATGTCAAAAGATGATATTTTAAACAAAAAACAACTCTTAAATTTTTTGTAAAATATTTGGAGACAAATCACACCTTTTGATGGTTGTTGTTTTAACATTGTAATGCACTTGTAGCTATATTTCTTGATAAAATTATTTAAATTAAAAATGATATGATATATTTAATGATATAACTAAAATTTTAAATAATTAGTGATAAGCCAAATTCTCTCGAGATAAAGATTTGGGGTGTCTCTTACTAATGTATTTCAAAGTGAGATGAGAATTGTAAATTTGATGTTTCTACCATGGTTATGGGTACCGACCGGTACCATGCCGGCCAAAAAATGGAACGGTAACAACGTTTTTGGTGTCGACGGCAAATTCTGGTCAGTACCAGGTGTTTTCGCCTCCTACCAATTGGTATCGAAAATTTCAAAAAATATAGGGACTTACCAACTGGTATTGAAAATTTTGTTGAAAATTTTGAAAAATATAGGGACTTATTAGCAAAATTTTCAAAATTTTTTAAAAAATTACTCTCCCATCTCTCTCTCTCCATCCCCTTCTTTTTTTCAAAGTTTGTATAATTAATTATTTAGTTAAACTTTTATTTTGGTTTTTTAATTTTAAATTTTAAAATAAAATAAATATTTTATTACTAATAATAATTGTACATTAAATTAAGTTTAAAAATAAATTATTTTATTTAAATTTATGTTAATCTTTTATATAATATTTATTAATAAATTATTAATAAATTAAATTATTAATAAAAAATTTTATTTTTAAAATAAATAATTTAAAATTATTATTTATAAACTAATATATATTTTATATATTTTTAATTATTAAATCAAAATTTATTTGAAATTTATATATTTTAAAAATATTTTTAAATTTATTATACTTATTAATAATCATTAAATTATTTTTTAATTAAATTAAATAAGATAAATTAAACATGGATTATAGTGCCTTCTGATATTGTCTTTTGATGTGCCATTTCTGGGAAACTCATTTTCTCTCTTCTCTTTATAGATCATAGAGAACGCTAATGGTACGTCTCTTCAGCTTAAACTAGTAAAATTTCTTTCTTTTTGTTGTTATTGTTCATGGGTCTTTCTTTAAATCTCGTTAGATCTTTGCTTTCTCAAGATGTTACATCTTCACTGGGATTTTCTGGTTTATGGATCCATTTTCCTGTCATTGTCTGTTGAAATCCGATTAAAAGATTTGTACTTCTTTTACTTTTTGATGTTTTCTCATACAAGAGAGATGTTTGCTTAACCTCATAGTTGCTCTTACATTCAACTTTGAGGTAGCTGTTGGAATTATTTTCGTGAACAAATGGGTTTACATGCCTGCCGTTATTCTTCGCTGTACTTGCAAGCTTGCAAGTGCGGTTACTGTTGGAACTATTTTGGCTTATAGGCATATTAGATTTTATTAATTTCTGTTTTTTTAGATGCTAACAATTGGCTTTAGAACTAGCTACTTCAGGTAACTGTTTCTCATCAGATCTAGGGTTTTCGGCATGCCCTTTTCCTAGTTTGTCTTCAGATCTTAGTTTTTTTCTAACTTTCAGTGCTATAATCTAGCATATAATTACATATATTTGGTGTTTATTAGCATATAATCACGCTCTCTCTCTGTGTCTTTAGAAGTATATACAGATACTTCGTCTACAATCCATCGCTCGCTCTCTATCTATCTCTCTGTGTTCTAAGGTATCATTTTCATCTACCTTATTGATTTATCATCGCGATTGTAGTTTACTCGCGTGTCGATTGCATAGATGTTGTGTTAAGAGATGGTGATTTTTTTTCTCGATCGGAGGTTTAAATTCGTTTGCTTGTTGCAAATTCTTTATAGGTCTGTGAATTGTGTACTTGTTTAGCTATTCTTCAATTTGCTTGTTTTATTTTATTTTATTTTATTTATCCTTTTCATGGATACGTGATGCTTCTCCAAGGTTTGGATAGGTTGATTATGTGATTCCCTCTTTTTTATATTTTGATTTGGCATTATAATATGTTTCTGAATGTTGTTCATTTTGTTGGATCTAAATTTTTCTCTTTTACGTTACCAATAATCTACATCATAGAGTTAATTTCCTTTTCATTTCTATTTTTCATGTCCAATAAATTTTTATCTTCTTTACATTTTGGTTTCAGGATCAACTACTTTTAGGCCTTCTTGATTGTAGATTACCACATTTGGCTTTACCAACCGTAAGTTTTTTTTGAATTATCGACTTTATGCTCTGTATTTTTTCCATATTTGTACAAGTATTTAGAAAGCTGTGAAGCTGTTTTCTTTTTTTCTTACTTTAATTTGTTGATTGGTGTTTTTGTGATGTTTTCTTCCCTTTCTTTATCATTGTTGCATATTGAGTCATAGATTTTCAATTTTTCTGTTTAGAAATTCAGAAATAGATCTTGCCATTTCCTTATTTTTGTCCTATATCTTCTACATTACATTCTTTTTGCTCTACTGTTGTTGCTCTGCATCATTGTTGTTCTGCTGTGAAATCCAACTGATGATAGCAATGGTTTTTAATTTGATTTTCTAATGACCAAATGTTTAATAAACCCCTTATCTCATTACAATTTCATTACAAATGTGGCTCGTGGTTATAGGTAATAATCTATGAGTTTAACTCAAAAAATAGAAAAAAAGGCTAAATCTTTAACTCACTTTTGATAAGTTTTTTCTGTGTCTAAAAGACTTACAAGTTAGTGCTATTAATTTCTTGTTTTCTTCTATTGTTTGTGTACTCTTTATGCTTTTATGGAGTAAGATTGATAATTAATATGCTTGCTTTTTTGTGAACCAGTTTTCATGCTCCTTTAACTTTAGGAACTTAAACTTGCAAAACCAGTTGATAGTTTTCTCATCCTTTTACTTGTTATTATCTTTACCTATTAATTTATTGTTATACATGTGAGTGAGTAGATTAACATTTTGGCTTATTTGGCATTTGTCATTTGTATACGTTTCTTCCATTGTAAATTGATGTGGACTGTTATTAATTTCACTTTGTTTATGAGGGAAAAATTATGTGGAATGTAATCATAATGACTTAGACCTCAATTATCATTTCAACTTGTGGCTTTGAAAGCTTTTTGACTAATTAAGTCTGATTTGTAAGGTATTATTACGTCGATTGGTTATTAACTTGTTTACCACTGTATTAACGTGCTTGCATGGATCTTGTTTTGAAAGTACTAATTCTTTACATCCATAATGCCTCTTTCCTTTCGTGATTATTGTTAACATAGGGAAATTTGGTCATGACCTCTTTTGTTCCACCTTAAGGGACCTTAAGATATTAATCTTCATGGTTCTTTTAGTTTTTGGCGTGTAGGCAATTAAGAACATTGTTCTTGGAAGAGTGTGCGATTTTGGATAAAGATGGTGACTGGCTCCATGAGCTTTCTTCTAACAATGCAGTTCTTGAGACTTTAAACTTTTACATGAGAGATCTTAATAAAATCAAACATGAAGACCTTGAGCTCATAGCCAAAAATTGTCACTCCTTGATATCTGTGAAAATTTGTGACTGAAATCTTTAAGCATGTTAACTTCTTTCATTCTGCAACTACTTTAGAAGAGTTTTTTGCTTTAGATAAATTAAGTGTAACATGTATTCTTTATTTAGTGACAATATTATTGTAACATATAACTTTTATACTTGTGACGAAATTTTTTAGACAATATAGCCACTAATGCAAAATTCTTTTACAGATAATGTAATTTCATTGATTAATAGATAGTTTTAGTTGTGATAATAATAAACACATTAGTGACAATACTTTTTGTAAGAACTAATTTTCATTTTTGTGACGAAATGATGTTGACATTTTTTAATTAAAATATTTGCGACCAAGAAGTAATGGGCACTAATAAAAAAATTATTAGTGATAAATATTTTGTCACTATTTATAATTATTTTAGCAGCAATAATGTTGTCACAATAAAATGAAGTGTCGTTACGACTTTATTCGTCACTACTTTATATTATTTGTGTCGACAAGCTTATCATAAATATATAAAGTTATTGTGACCATATAGTGTTGTCAGATATTCCATAGATTTTAGTGTCGGCATTTTTGTCACAATATAATGAAGTTCTGTTATGACTTAATTCATCACTATTTTATATTATTTGTGATGATCAACTTGTCATAAATATGTAAAGTTATTATGACCATATAGTTTTGTCATACATTTCACAATTTTTAATGTCAGTATTTGTGTCACAAAAGTGTAGCTTCATTGTAAACATTTCTTAAATTAGTCACTATTTTATTAGTGACGAAGGTATTTATGACGGGAGGTGACAACTTCAAAGATTGGACATTATTAATAATAGTAACTAATATTACTACTTTTAATGACAACTTTTACTTTCACTAAAAATACAATTTCTTGTAGTGAGACTTAGATAAGAAGCATATGTGAAGTACTTCCCAAAATAGGAGATTTCTTGCCGTTGCTGCCTCTGTCATCCATTCCGAGTCTATTTCTAGTGTAGTTTCAATTTTATAATTATATACAATTTGAGATAGCTGTTGATGATAGATTTGTTGAATGTTGAGGATTTGTCTAAACTCAGCTTCGGGATATTTTATCTTTGATATTAATGAAATTTGATTGTTGTGTTTTTATTGGATTTCTTGTGATTTAAATTCTGCACTTGCATAATTCGGTAACAAACTAAGAGGGTGAACTGAGTGAAAAATCATTAAATTGGGCTAACAAGAGTTAGGTAATTTAATAGAATAAGAATTAAATAAAATCGGTAAATTTGTGTAAAGAGAGATCTTGCATAGGTTTTCGGTAGTTTTTGGACAAGTTAAGATCTAATTAAGGTTTTGGATAAATTGTGAACTAACAGATTGCAATTCCTAGAATCTGATTAGGGATTATAAATTAGAGTTATTGGATATAACTCGAGAGAGAATAATCAACCCTAGGACCGTCTAGGATCAATAATCTAGTAAATTCATAATTAATTAGGTTTTTATTAAAATCAGATAAAATTTCCCTTTCTCTCGTTTGATAGTTCTTAGGTTGATTCTTAATTAGGTGTTACATCTGCTATCCTGTTTATAATTTTGAATTTGATTCTTGGAATTAATTACATGATTGAAATGATTTCTTGTTTACTTTTGTTCATTTTTTAGTTATTGTAAATTAATTTCGGTCTTAGATTTTAGGATTAAATTAACCTCCTCATAGGATTGACTCCTTAGGTACTATACGAATGACTCGTGTGCTTGTAGAATATTGAGGTTAAATTATTAAAACTTTTTCATATCAGAAACCTACGATCAAGTTTTTGGCGCTGTTGTCGGGGAGGCGATTACTTTAGTTATATAGTTTAAGGTGTTTAATTTAGTTTCTAATTTTTGTTTTCGTTCTTTCCTTTTTATTTCAGAAATTGTGCTCTTATATGAACACAAAAGTCACGAGAGGTTTGAGTCATATAGATGAAACTTTAGACTTAGACATCACTCGACTGGAACGAACCATTAGGAAAGCTCGGTGTGAGAAGAGGAAATCATGAGATCAACAATTACTAAGGAATTTCAGCAGAATATGGACCACAAAGCGAACCAAAGATGTCAACAATGGACCCTTATGGACTTCATGAGGCTAGGGTTCAATGCGACTAACCAAGGAATAGCTAGGTTGCCCGTTTAAATAGCCTCCTTTAAGATTAAACCAACCCTTTTAAATATGCTTCAACAGAATGTGAAGTTTTATGGATTAGCAAACAAAGACCCCAATGCATATATAGTGAATTTTCTTGAAATCTGTGATACCTTTCGATACCATTAGATGTTGGAAGATGCGGTCCGAATCAGGCATTTCCCCTTTTACCCTTAAAGATAGATCAAAGGCTTTGTACCATTCTCTTAGCCAAGCCAATGTCATGACGTGGGATAACTAGTTCGTGCTTTCTTGGATAAGTATTTCCCTTTGACTAAGACCACTAAGATCATCAAGGAAATTACCAATTTACAGCAAGGTAATGGGGAATCAATCTATAAAGCATAGGAGAGATACAAGGATTTGCAACGAAAGTGCCCACACCACAACTTACCCAAGGAATTCATGTTGCAAACATTTTACAATGGAGTAAACCCACTGATGAGAGGCATAATTGATGTAGCTTCAGGAGGATCACTAATGAGGAAGACAATTGAGGAAGCCAAAGAGCTGATTAAGGAGATGGTGAGTAATAGCTATGTCTGACGAACGAGTAGAGTAGACATACTACTACCTTTTGAGATGAAAAAAGAATTGTGGTTGTCAATTAAATGACTGAAATGCAAGCAAAAATAGACAACTTAGCGCGACAACTCAATAGTATGAAGGTTTCATCCTTAGCCCAAGTGAAAGTCGTATAACTAAAGTGTGAACTCTGTGGACAGATGGACCATGATACCGTGGACTATTACTTGATGAAGCAAGACAATCGGGAGTAAGTAAATTATATGGGGGCACAATATGGACGAGGAGGGGGCAAGAATCCCTACTTTAATAACTACAATTGTGGGTGGAAGAATCATCCTAACTTCTCTTGGACAAATAATGCTGAAGGACAATTCAGGCCACAAAAACAAGCAAGCTTCCAACAAGATAAACTGAGCTCAGTAGAATCCAAGTTGGATAGAATTTTAAATAAGCTTGGAACTCTAGACGATGCACAAAAGAAGTTAGAAGGCAAATTTGACCAAGTTACTAAGAACCATGCTTCCTCAATCTATAATCTAAATGCCTAAGTAAATCAATTGTTAAATGCCTTTTCTAAGAGAAATTTGGGAAATCTTCCTAACACTTTAGGAACAAAACGAAGGGAGCAACTAAAGGCTATTACACTTTGAAGCGGTAGAAACTTGAACCACCCATAAGGACAATGGAGGAGCCCATCCATCTTGTTGAAAAAAATCAAAAAATGAGAAAGAAGTGGACATGAGTGTCTAACCTCGTTATGTCACTCCTCCACAATATCAACCCAAAATCCCTTTTCTTCAACGATTACAAAAGAAGAAGTTAGATGCACAATTTACAAGGTTCTTTGAGAAATTAAAGACGCTACAGATAAATCTCTCCTTTGTAGAGGTGTTGGAACACATGCCTAAATATGCAAAATTTTTAAAGGACATATTATCAAAGAAACGTATTTGGGAAGATAATCAGATGATAGCTCTAATTTGCACTTGTAGTTCTATAGTTACCAGTCAAATGCCATCTAAATTGAAGGATCCAGGGAGTTTCACAATACCATGTGTGGTTGGTGAGTTTGAATTTACAAAGTGTTTGTGTGACTTGGGAGCTAGTATTAATCTCATGCCTTTGTCGATATTCAGGAAGTTAGGAGTGGGAGGGGCGGGGGGAGTTGCATTGCAAAAGTATAGTTAGTGAAGATAGAGGTAGACAATGGATATCAGAACCCTGAATCTAAAAGAGATGATGAGATGGAGGAGTCAAATGTTCAAATACATCAAGATAAATTAGTCCGAATTGAAGCACCCATACCACCATCTATAGAAAAAACCACCGATATTAGAGCTTAAACCTTTAACTTCACATCTCATATATACCTTTCTAGGTAAAGGTCAAATGTTACCCATAATGTAACACCCCAACTCCCGCCGAACCCGAACCCGATATCGATGGTGATACCCGGATCCGTGTCCCGCGAGGGTGGC
>JANQBM010029581.1:0-10993 GCA_025594535.1 Erythroxylum domingense | reverse complement strand
ACAGAATTTTTGGATCATAGTGTAAAAAGTTATAAGTGTTAAAAGTAGTGATATTGTTCTGCTTAGTGAGTGAAAGGGACAGACCAATGTAAGTGCTAAGTGTAAAGTGTTTAAAAAAAAAAAAAAAAAAAAATTTTACCGATTTTTGTTAAGTGTTAAGTGATGTGACATGCCATCTTCGCGGGGCACGGATTCGGGTATCACTGTCGATATCGGGTTCGGGTCCGGCGGGAGTTGGGGTGTTACAACAAGCATTTAGGTCTTGGAACATTAGGTTTGATAAGTCTATCAAAACCTATAGGTTCATACAAAACCTAGATGACCCTTGTGTCTATAAAAGGATACAAAAAGGAAAGGTTATTTTTCTACTCTATATTGATGACATTCTGCTTATTAGGAATGATGTAGGAATGTTATCTACAGTTAAGGGATGGCTTAACGAACAGTTTTCAATGAAGGATTTAGGGGAGGCTACCTATATTCTAGGGATCAAACTTATAAGGGATTGTAAGAACAAACTGATAGCCTTAACTCAAATAAATTACATTAAGAACATGCTCAATAAGTTTGCCATGCAATATTCCAAGAGGGGTTTCACACCTACTAGACATGGAATCAAACTTTCAAAAGAGCAAGCACTAAGACCCAAAAGGAGGTCAAACGCATGCATAACATTCCATATGTTTCGGTAGTTGGAAGTTTAATGTATTCTATGCTTTGCACTAGACTAGATATATGTTATGCAATGGGACTAGTAAGTAGATTCTAGTTCAATCCAAGAATGGAGCATTGGACTGCGGTTAAGTGTATACTGAAGTATCTTCGTAAGACGAAGAACTTAATGCTTATTTACTCTTAAAGTAATCTTATTCCGATGGGATATATGGATTCTGATTTCCAATCAGATGTTGATTTAAGAAAATCAACTTCTGGTTCTATATTTGTTTTAGGAGGTAGAGCCATAGTCTGAAGGAGTATCAAGCAATCTTCTGTTTCTGATTCGATTATAGAGGCTGAGTATGTTGCTGCTTGTGAAGCAACAAAAGAAACAATCTGGTTCTGTAAGTTCCTAAATGATTTAAAAGTGGTTTCTGAGGCAGAAAAGACCATTATACTTTACTGTGATAATAGTAGGGCAGTGGCTAATTCTAAAGAGCCTCCGAACCATAAAGCTACCAAACACATTGAGTGAAGGTATCATCTCATAAGGGAGATAATACAATGTGGTGAAGTGAACGTGGTAAAGATTCCCACGGAGTAAAACCTTGCTGATCCGTTTACGAAGATGCTGTCTTACAAGAGTTTTGGAGGTCTCCTAGCTGGGATGGGAATGAGGGATATGTAAAACTTGCTTTAGGGAGAGTGGGAGATTGTTGGAGTTATGTAAATATAGTGCCCTAGAAAGCAAGTGTATTTACTTATAACTTAATTTTCTTCCAGTTACTTTTGTAATGAAAATATTTATTATTAATAAAACAAAATAGTTGGGTTTTTATGAACATTATGTATCTAATCATAAGGTACCGAGATTCTTTTGTAGGCAATATACATATATATAGAGATGTATGGGAAACATGTATATTATAAGAATCTAAAATAATGGATTCATAGTTGAATAATTACGTTGGTTGCTTGATTATGGTTTACACTATAGTGTTGCGATTTATCTCCATGTTTATGGGGTGCTTGTTTGGGGGGTATGGAAAAAGGGGTATAGGTATGGAATGAAAATTGATGTATGGTATGAACCTATCATTGAAGACTTAAGAGTTTCATTCCTTGGTTTTAGGCAATCCTCCATTCCTCTCATAATGTAGAGGAATGGAAGCGAAGAATGAGAGTGATTGGTATGTTTTTAATTTTTTATATATAGAGGATAGATAAAGGTATAATTATGAGCCAAATAACTTCATAAGTAAAGCTTTAATTTTAATAATCAAATTTATGGTGAAATCAATTAAATAATTAATTACACTATAATTAATTAAAATACAATTATTAATTAATTAAAATATTGTAATTTGTTAATGAATAGTTATATTTTAATTAATTATATTGTAATTAATTAATTAATTACAATATAATTAATTAAAATATTATTATTAATTAAGATATAACTATTCATTAATTAAAATATTACATTCACTCAAATAAAGAGTTTATAGTGATATCATCACTTCTTGATGTTTTACGGAGATTGGTGATTAAACTGGAGTCAGTAGTTTAATGGACTAGCTACCTATCAAGTCTTAATATCAAGATTAGATCTTGTGTGTTAATCACTATGTAGAGTGAAATGGGTTATCTAGATGGAAAAACCAATATAAGGAAAAAATTGTAATTTTACCCTTTATTGTGTGGATGGCTATAATATGGTTCATAATAGAGTTTCCTTTTATGTACCTTTTTAAAACAAGGTTAGTTTTTATGTACCTTTTTAAAACAAGTGTAAGAATTTTGTACAAATTGTCAAATGAGTTTTTATGAACAATTAAATAATTTATAAAGACCTCTATGATATGCTCATAAAAAAAAATGCTAACCATACTAATATGAGCATGATTAGGTCAAAAATAGGGAAATCATTGCATGCATGCGCTATAAGAAAAATGTTTAGCGGCAGACATTATCGACGAAAAATCTAAACATTCTATCAGCAAGCCAAGTTAGCAACAAAATTTACCGATGGATAAAGGCATCGTAGAAACAACCGTACGTAATAATTTCCAACGAATAACAGAATGTTCATCAGTAAATTTATCGATGGCAAATTTATGTAACCGTCAGTGAATATATCGACGGTTGTTTGTGCAGTCGACTGTCAGTAAATTTCTGACGGTCAATAGTTTTCCTTCGGCATATTTACAGACGGTATTGTCTATTCCATCAGTAAGTTTATTACAACATTATTGATAGTTATACTTGTTTCGTCGGTGAGTATACAGACGGCTATTCTGCAGCAAATCTTGTCAATAAATTTGGCAACAGAATTGGTTATTTCGTTTGTTACTTAATGTGAATATTACCGAAGGTTTGTTATTTTCCTACAGTAAATAGAGTTGATTTTATCGACGAACTTTTGTGGTTTCATCGGTAAATTAACCAAAAAAAATTTATTCTGTCATTAAATTTTATTTGATGGTCTTATGTTTGATGCATAATTTAAAGAGTTATGAATTATCTGTGCATAATAATTTGAATTGTTTATACATTTAATTTGTTTAAACAGAAAGTTGATTAATGATATAAAGTTAAAATTATCTTAGTTGACAATAAAAGCATTAAATTGCACATAATAAGTATTTGCAATTCAAATGAAATGACTACAAGTACACTATTGATTTGGTGAGTGGGGATGGTATGATTACTGTGATGAGGCGCTACCCCTTCCCTTAAACTCATCCATCTCATTACGGAGTTGAGTTATGTACTCCATCGACTATTGCAACTGAGTTATCAATGTTTACATTATGCTCTGAAGCTCTTAGACTTCATTGGTTGTGGATCGCCTACTAGAAGCTATTGTGCTAGACATGGAGGATTGCAAATAACATGTGCTTGCAAATGAGTCAAAACCGAATATCCTTCCACGATAGTCCCTACCACCCAATGCATAAAGATAGGTTTGAGTCTCATCAAAATCTTCAGACTACTGAGACTATCGTTGAATGCTTTCTTGAATTTGGTCTTATCAGAAAGCAATGTTTATATTAGTAAGTGATAATTATTAAGCATTAATATTAAACTATAAATTTCACATACATTTAGTTCTCTACATCGGGTGTTGACAATGTCACATTGTCATGCTTCTTAGTATGAGTGTTCAAAAAGAGCCGACGGGGTATAGGCCTCATGCCCATAGACTTTTCCTGCATAAGGATAAAATGTTATGAGTGAACTAGAATTTATAAAAATTTTGACAGAGATTCCTATATTTTTATGATATTTACGCCTTATTGAGCAAAGAAAATAACCTATCAACATAGCTATATATGGCACCAGACTTTATAACATTATCATTCTCCATAATACACATATTTTCATTACAAAATTCACACATCAAATTAAATTGAAATACAACAAAGAAAAAAAATCAGAATATAAATGTAAAGTGTAGATACTTACAAGTCTCTCTGCATGCTCGGGGTGGGTAATAAATTCTCTCGTACGTACAAGAAGACTCTCTCCCCCCGTTCCTCCACATCTGTTGGTAGAATTACGCTCTGAAATAAACATTGCTTCAGGTGATGTCTAATACTGCTACCAATTACTCCATATTTGTTCAAAAATATAAGGCGGGGCGGTCGCCAGCCTTGTATATCACACCAACAAAGTTATGTGCTTGTCTCTTCTATACTTTATAAATGACCACATCAAATTCAGAATCCCAAAAAAAATCTTTCTGAAATAAAAGGAAAAATATTCGATAAATACTTATAATGTAATAATATTTATCTAATTAATTAAAAATATTTTTTTGTACCTCAAACTCCTGATAGTAAAATTCCTTTGTGGCTGAGAGATATTCTTCCATACATAACCCTCAAGATCAATCTTCTCCTTGAATTTGGAAATCATGTTTCTTGAGCACGGTCTAAACGGAATCATCCTAATATAAAAACAAATAATTTTATACCATTTTTAAAATTTAAACCTATAACTTAATTATAAACATATAGTGTTTCATGTATTTTCACTTACAGATTATTGACAATTGTGATGTAAGTTCTTCCATCAGGTCCCTCAACTCTAGGCTGACGGCCGCCTCCTTTATTTGTATTGTTTACCCCTGATATCTCTGTTGGTGTAAGGATATTGGATGATGAAGGGGTGGTGGATGGTATAGTAGCAGGTACGGAAGGTGATGCCCCATGTGCATGTGTAGTAGCTGAAGGGGAAGGAGGTGATTCAGTTCCAGACGTAGAATGTGATGCTTCACCTGGATAGTAAGTAGCTCTAAATCGTTGTCTGAACCTTGGTCGCATTATATCTTGTTTTCTCTTTTGTGGCATATTTCAACCTAAAATTAATATTTGATTGAATTTTCTAGAAATATAACAATTTGAATTCAATATTTTATACAATATATTGAAAAGAAAATAATTGATTTGTTGAATATAATATTCAATTACAAACACAAATTAGTCACTATCATCACTTAATTGTAAATCAAAATCATCTTCTTTTTCTGAAGAATTAGAATTAAACTTAGGCTCCTCTTCAGATCTCTGGCCCTCCTCATCCTCTCCACATAAAATTTTAACATATTCATTAAATGGATCGTTCAAAGGTTCATTATCCTCATAAATGATAGATGTATTCATTTCATAAACATCTTCCTGAAACACTTCACCTTCAATTCTCTGTTCTCCTTTTCTATGTGATTCAAAAACAGCTCTAGGCTTAACTTTACAAACGACCAATCAATCTGACTTATCTTCTTTTAAGCTGGAAAAAGGGACATAATACACCTGGATCACTTGTATTGCCAACACGAAAGGTTCAAATTGTCTGAATCTTCTTCGCTTGTTGATTTCAACTAGATTGTATTAGCTATGCACTTTTGTACCAACATTTGGAGTTAGATCAAACTAGTCACACATAAATATTACACTTCGCTTTATTGATAATGCAGGGTACTCAATTTCAAGTATCTCAATAATTTTACCATCGTAATCCATCAATTCTCCCTGTATGCAAACTCCACTATTTATTGTTTCCATACTATGGCCATGATATTCTGTACGATATTTGTAACCATTAATGAAATACATTGGATATGATTTAACAGTTCACAAAGGTCCCTTCGCAAGATCACATATTAACTTGTTCTCTATTGGATTTTTTAAGGCCTACATAAAAGAAATTATCATATTAAACACTATAATGTCATTTAAATATTTAAATCGCATAATTCAATCATTTCAATATTTGTAAGTGAAAACTTACATATTTCTCAAACCATTGAGGAAAGTGTCTTCCAACCTCTTTATTGATATCATCCTGTGTTTTGCCGTGCATTAACTCGAGTAACAATTTCTCTTATAATCTAAAAACATTATTATGTATTTCAGTTATGAATAACACTAAATTTCAAAACCCAAATAATCAATTTCAACTTACTGCATGAAAGTTTCAACCTCTTCATAGTTCAATAAAATGTAACCATGGGTAGCCTCAATTTCTTTCCCTATTAACATTCTTCTTGTTGAACCTTTATATGTTCATCCAGGATATGTGAAAATGGATAAGTTACCATCAGCATCACTCATTCCTCCCACATCATCATTACAAGGAACCTGAAAAAAATGTACTAACTTCCTCCACTAAATAAACATTACAAATCGAACCTTCAACTCTAGTCTTGTTTTTGACATTTTTCTTGAAGTGATGTAAATACCTACATTAGCAAATAGGGTTATACCAATTTAGTTATTAAAACATGTTATTACTTTAATTACAATCATTTTTGTTGAATTACCTCTCAAATGGATACATCCATCAATATTGAACTGGACTAGCTAGTTTAGTCTCGTGTGCTAAATGCACAGGTAGATGCTATATACAGTTCTAACTTGCACAAAATTACTGAAATTTCCCTTTCTAGTTTTTCCATTTCAGCAAACTTGATTTCAAATGATGTTAAGCTTTTGAAAAACAAACTTAATTATGTTATTACTTCCTAAACCTTATTCCGTAACAACTCCCGAAATGCAACTAAAATTAGCCTTTGCATAAACACATGACAATCATGACTTTTCATCCTAAATAATTTGTAGTTCCTCATGTCCACACATCTTTCCAAGTTTGAAACATAATCAATGGGAAACATTATACTTTTTAACCATTCACATAATATTTCTTTTTGTTTTTAGTCCAAAATGTAACATTCTTTCGTATATTTATCAGTGCAAAGATTTTTATGTAACTCATTCCTTCTACAAAAGAGTTTCAAATTAGCTCATGATTTTGCATTGTCTTTTGTCCTTCCTTCAATATTCATTACGATATTGAACAAATTGTAAAAAATATTTTTGCAATATGCATCACATCTAGATTATGACATATCAAATTAGTTTTTTATAACTAAAGTTTTTACTAATGCTTGTATTAACATCATTAGCTTCAAATTTTGAACTTTCAGTCAGTCTAATTCCTCAATCTCCTGCAATATCTCTTCACCAACTTTGTAAGGGGGAGGAGGTGTTTTTACCATCCTATTCTTAATGAACTTTTGTTTATTTCGTCTAAATGGATGATTTGGAAGAAGAAATTTTATGTGTTTGCCAAACTAACATATTTTGCTCCCATTTGGAAGATAAATACATCAAAATCATTGCCATAATAAGGATAAGCCAATTTTCCTGCTGTGCTCATCCAAACAACATAGCATATGCCAAAAAATCACTAATGGTCTACATCAAAGCTGCTCTCAACACAAAATTTTGTTTCAGAAATACATCGTATGTCTCAACATCATATTTCCAAAGATGCTGCAATTCAGATATTAATGGTTGTAAGAACACATCAATTTTATACTTTAGATTTGTAGGCCCTGACACAATCACTGTTAAAAACATATATGCCTCTTTCATACACATCCATAGAGGTAAATTATAGGGAGTAATTATGAGTGGCCGGATTGACCAAAAGGTTTGAATCCATCAGTTAACAATCCCAACCGAACATTTCGACTTTCAGCTGCAAACTCATAATAAGTGTCATTAAAATGTTTCCATGCCAATGCATCTGATGGATGACTCATTATTCCATCTTCTTATTAGTGTTCATGATGCCATCTTATGTGAGATGTAGTAACATCAGAAGTATATAGTCTTTAAAGTCTTGAAGTTAGTGGGAAATAATACATCCGTTTCCAGGGTACTAATTTATATTTCATTGATGTTTTCTAGGCTTGAACCTAGATTGACCACAAAATTTGCACTCTTGTAATTTCACATCATCTCCCCAATACAACATAATCCCAATTTGTAATAATTAATCTTTTCAATAAGAAAACCATGACCCCTAAAAAAATTCTTCATATTGTAAAAACTATTAACTATTGTATGATCAGGAGGTAATGATTCATTATACCATCCAAGAATTTTATGAAAACTATGATCAAAAATATACCCTTTAAACTTTATGTTCAATATTCGAGCAATTGAAGATAATTGAGTCATTTTCTCATAATTTGGCCATAGTTCCTAGTCATTTGAGTGTAGTGAATCAAATAACTATTGTACATGTGGGTTTGGTTCTTCTTCAAGATTTTCTCTATTTTCCTGAAAGGTATAACTAGCTGCAACGTAAACCATTTATATGTAAGGATTTTCATTTGCATCCATATTATTTGTTCTAGATCCAATTCCCCCTTCAAACTCATTTAAGTTCACTGACAATTGTACTTCATTACCCCTTGAGGTGCTATAAATCAATGGTTCTCCATGTCGTGTCCACTCAAAATAATTTGGCACAAACCCTTTTTTGAACAAATGCCTATTCACTTCATCAGTAGGAAGGAAATGAATGTGTTTGCACTTTTTACATGGACATCTAATCTTTAGGCCATCCATATATGGAGGTTGAGAACATGCATAATGAATAAAAACTTCAACTCCCTCAACAAACTCAGGATTAATGAAACCATCAGGTGTTAATCATCTATACTTCCAAGATCTATCAACATTACTCATTTTTGCAAAACTGTTAATTTTAAACAGTGATTCCATAGTTAGTATCCTTCATGTTCCCCAAAGTTTACAAAACATCTAAACTTTACACAACATCCCCTAAGTATTAACCAATTGAATTAATCACCTACAATTGATTTCAAAACTATGATATGTGGCATTATTTACACCTATGAATCAAGAAAACAAATTATCACTGTAACTCCAAAGCTCATGGAATTTTTCACCAATAAGCCTCACGGGAGCTGTATCACGAGTTTCTAGCCTCAAATCATCCATAACATCTCAAACTCAATTGACATACAGTAAATACTTAGACTATTGAAGAAGAACATAAAAACTCATCAATGATTATAAAAATATTCTAAACAACATCACAAAATGAAGACCTCCTTTGCATTCACATAAAATCCAAACATATCAAAATCGTTTTTTTAAAGCAATACATATGGTAAACATTAGTTGGACGACTAACCTGGATGGATGGACAACTTCAAACTATAAAAAAGAAAGATGAGCGACGCTCTTTTATGCAATATAGGGCCTGCGAAAAAGAATATTTCGTATTTAATATAATACACTTGTTCTAATATTTGTTAAGAAAATAAGATAAATTGCATTAGTTAAATATAATGGCGTTTCTTGATCCTTTAATAAAGTTAGCTTTTGGTTTTTCTACTTCAAGTTCATAATTAAACTAAATCCCTTCATGTTTGGTGTTAATTTAGGTGATGATTGTATTTTTGTCCTTTTTAATTCTTCTAATATCAATGTCTATGACATCACATGAGTTATTGGCTATGGTATGAGGTTCTTCAACCTCTAGCTTTCAGATATACATACTATTATTGTTTGCTAATGGATCCAAGCTATATATCCTAATTAGAATAAATTATAAAAAGACTATGAGTTTTAAATGGCATCAACACTTAATATATAACTAACTAGAACATAATAGAAAACTTAGCAATTGAAATATTAAATTGTTTTCTTGATACATATTAAATATTATAAAGATGTGTCTAAGTTTGTTAATTCGACCAGAATTAGTCAATTAAAAGTAGCATTAATTGTAGCATATCTTCATATAAGTTTGCTAATCTAACATATAACAAAATAAGTTTAAAGTTTAATTTTTTCGTTTTACTCTTATAATTAATTTTTGAACTCAAAAGGAACAAAAAAAAGCGCTCTCATATTAATAGTTTTTGCCAACTATAATTGACCAAATCATCAATAATTGATTAGCACAAGAATATGAAATATACTTGTAAACAACTAAAGTCTATAATATTCTTTTGGCGCATCTAAAATCAAAAGTTGTGAGCACTAGTCTAAAAGTATGAGGAAAATAGAAATGGTGCATGAATATATTTAAAAGAATAAATTAATAACTAATTCGTATGTGCTCCTATTTGATGTCATCCACCTGCATTCTAGGCCTCTAAGCCTACAGTAGAATAGATTTATTATTGTCATGCCAAGGAGCTACTTGCAATACCTTCTTTACATCATTAGGATTTCAGAACCTGAATAAAAATATATCATCACTATTAATATATACATCCTAAAATGCATGAACCTTCTAGTTATACATCATCACTATTTAAACCTTCAAAGAATGTTGAAAAGTACAAAAAGAAAAAATTCCAACTATCATCCATAACACATTCAAGAAGAATAAGATAAAAAAACCCAAATCTGATACTGCTTACAATAAACCAAGCCTGCAATTAATAACATCATAAAACAAAGAAAATTTACAAGAACCTAACAATAAGGTGATGATAAAAACCACAATAATAAGTAAACAAATTCTTAAAAAAACATACAAACTCTTAAATGAAACCCAGAAAGAATTAAGTGTCTAAAAAATCCCATATTCATAAATTCAAGTAAAATCCTTAAAATACTATAGTTATAATCGAATCATAAAACATTTTTGAGATATTCTTTACATTTTTTGTCAAACAATAATCCGTAACATAATAATTTATTTACAATCTTGAATGGTTTTTTTTATGCATATTTTGTTATCATAGTTTTGTTAGTAGAAAGCTATTAATGGTGCAATAATTTTGTCATTTAACATCATTTAAGTGTAAAGGTTATTTCAGATCTTCTTCAAATGCTTCCATTGTAAGTTATTTGCATTAGCAACATCATATCATACGTTGAATATACACATAACATAAACATATTAACCTACCATAATCTATGATCAAAGTGCCTAATCTATATGCCAAAATTCTAAGGCACTTTATAGGTAAATCCCATAGTCATCATTTTTTACATTT
>JANQBM010029537.1:0-10994 GCA_025594535.1 Erythroxylum domingense | reverse complement strand
TGTATGCATGTACAAACAATTCATGTGCAACATTCACTTATCTACTATGCATGTGCATGTGTAAATGCATGCATATGTCACTGTTCACTAGCAATTGGTGAGGGGATGTTACAGCAAGTCTTGATGGCCCTCCATCAGAAGGTACACCACGATCGTGGATAGGTGTAAAAGGAGAAGTGTTGTCTAGAATCAATTGAGATAAAGATATCCTTAGCATAAGTTATTAATTGGTTAATTGCTAGAAATACATTTCTAAATAAGATGTAATGATCTTGATGATAAATACCAAAGTATAAGAGTAAATGGACATGTATATTGCTTCACTGAGCTTTATTATAAAGAGTATTCTGATCATGTAAAGTATGATAGAAATTGACCTTATTGAAATTTTATGAATAGTTGAAATCGATCTTATTGAGGCATTAAGAATGACTGGAAAGCAATGATGAATATAGTTGATTGATAAAGATTACATGAACAATATAGATTATAGTAGCAAGAAATCTTCTTTCGAAAAAGACTTCCACTGAATTAGGTTAAGTAGACCAAATGGTTTACTTTTAAAAATGAATGATTATTGAACAAATTAGAAGTGAATATTGGAGTCGGATAGATATGAGACTCAGTTGAAAAAAAATGAATATGTTATGGAGAGTGTATATGTTGTATCTGTTGTAAAGTATCCATCTATGTTATCGGATTCTTGAATTAGAGATAATACTATTACTATTGCTAAAGGAACTTAGGTTCACAATGTACTATATACTAGCATATTCAAAAAATAGAAGTTCAGTTTGATGGTTATTTTCAGAAAATTGAGATGTGTGAATAAATTGAAATGTATGGAGAAGCTATCATGAATGGACAGACATTAGAATAAGTCGATAAGAAAATTGAGAAATCGAACGAATGGAGAGAGTCAATTGAGAAAAGATGTCAATCGAGAGACTGAGAAAAACATGAAATAATATTACCTCATTTGAGAAATTAGTTACTTAAGAATTTCAAGAACTAGTAATAGGCACTCGAGTTAATTGTGATACCTGTAGGGGTTCAAAAATGCCCAAACAGCAGTCATGGCATTAATGAATAAAGTGTCCCAATTTTATTTGGATCGATTAGTGACTGTGACTATGGATGATATACAAAATATATTCAAAAGGTTGAGAAGAATAATTTGGACACTTAAGGTTAGCCTTACTTATCATGAAGGAAAAACAATGATATGCCAAGTTCAATAAGAAAGAATCTCAGCTTAATTAAGTAATATGTTGGGTTATATAGTATCTGAACATGGTAGACCAAAAAAAATAGAGGAAATAATGAAGTGGGAAACTTCTGAGAAAAAATGTGTCATTTAGATAGATTAGTGAATGTAAAAAGATTTTTTTTGAGGAGTTAAAAACACCGATTGATTACAACACCGGTGTTAGATATTTTCATTTGGATTTGAAGGTTATGTAATATATACGGATGTTTTATACCAGAGATTAAGATGTAATCTGATGCAGTATAATAAAGTGATTACGTATATGCATCGAGACACTTGAGCTCTCATGAGTTTAAATTATTTGGCACATGACTTAGAATTTGCTACAATCAAAAGCGTTTTGAAAATTTAGAGACATTATATGTACAGTGAAACAATTTGGATATATGTATATATAAATATATACAGATCATTAAAGTTTAAGGCAACTATTAAGTTTAAAAGAACTAAATATGAGACAAAGGCGATGGATAGAGTTATTAAAAGATTATGATTGTACAATTGAGTATCATCCTGGTAAAGCTAATATGGTAGCTGATGCATTAAGCAAGAAATCCAATTGCAATGTGGCTCAAATACAATTATCGAGGTTACCTAGCCTAGTTCAATTAAGAGCATTGAATGTTGAATTGAAATTGGGACAAGATGAAACATTGATAACCACACTAAATTTGAGATCGATGTTACATGATAGAATTAGAAGAGCTCAGAGTAAAGATCCTGAAATGATGAAACTGATTAAGAAGATTAAGATGAATACATATTCTAAATTTAAATTGAGAGATGAAACATTACGGTTAAAACAGAGGTTATGTGTGCCTGATGTGGGTAAGTTGAGAAAGGAAATTCTAGAGGAAGCGTATGTAGCAGCTTATGCTATGCATCCTGGTACTAGCAAGATGTATAACACGTTAAAAGAACATGTTTAGTGGCCAAGGATGAAAAAGAAAGTGGTTGAATATGTGGCTAAGTGTTTAACTTGCCAACAGATTAAAGCAAAACATTAAGCTCTAGTTAGCAAGCTACAATCATTGCCTATTCTAGATGAGAGAGAATCAAGATGGAATTTATTATGGGCTTACCGAGGACTCCGAGGCAACATAATGTCATTTGGGTCATTATTGATAGATTGACCAAGTCGGCTCATTTCTTGCCAGTGAGAGAGAATAACTCACTAGATTAATTAGCTCGGAGATAAATGAATGAAGTAATGAGATTACATGGCGTTCCAGTGTCCATTATGTTGGACAAGGATCCCATATTTACCTCGAGATTTTAGGGTAGCTTACAGACAACTTTGGGTATGAGGTTGAATTTCAATATTGCATTTCATCTTCAAACAGGTGGGCAGAGTGAGAGGACAATCAAGATTGTTGAGGAAATGCTTAGAGCATATATATTGGAGCTTGGGATTAGTATATAGCTTTGATTAAATTTGCTTACAACAACCACTACCACAGTAGTATTGGAATGGCACCTTATGAGGCATTGTATGGTAGAAAATGAGGAAGGTTTGAGAATGATAGAAGACCCAGAATTGATACAAGATACTGTGGATAAGGTAAAATTGATCTGAAGCCGAATAAAAGCAGCACAAGATAGACAGAAGAGTTATGTCGATCATCACAGAAAGGATATAGATTACAGTGTGGGAGATAAAGTATTTCAGAGAGTCGCGCCTTGGTGAGGAGTGTTGAGGTTTGGCAAGAAGGGCAAGTTGAGCCCTAGGTACATTAGTCCTTATGAGATTATAGAGAGGGTAGGACCATTGGCGTATAGATTAACCTTACCGAGTGAAATGTCTCAGATACACACTGTTTTTCATGTGAACATGCTTAGGAGGTATAGATCTGATTCGATGCATGTATTACTGGCTCAAGAGATTGAAATTGTTAGTAATATAAAGCCAATCAAGATAGTGAGATATCAAACAAAATAGTTGAGGAATTGGGAAAATGGTGAAAGTCCTATGGAAAAATAACTTGAGTGAGGAAGTGACTTGGGAAACAGAAGAGCATATGAGAAAGCAATATCCCCACTTGTTTCATGAATCAGATAAGAATTTCAACAATAAAATTTCTTAAGGAGGGGAGAATTGTAACATTTCATTATCCCATGATTAGGGTTAGAACTCTAAGATACTATATATAAGAGTTTTTTGAGAATTTAGAAGTGCATTTTACGCATTATATGGCATAGGCATACACATGAATAATGTTGTCACTCATGAAAATAATTATACATACATTCATTGACATTTTCCAGGTATAAATGATTTTTTATGTGATTAAAGTGTGAATTATGGATTAATTATCTTCAAAATTGAATTGGCGTGTATTAGAATTAATTTCACATTTTTGAGACATTTCGGATATTTTGGAAACTTATCAAAAATTTGGAGTATTTTGGACTAAAAAAATATAGAACTAAGAGACAAATAGAATTAATTGACAAATGGACTAATATGGAGTGACAAATGAATTAATTAATGTGGGACAAGTGGAGCAATTAGTAATTGACATTTTTCTGACCCCTATCAACTACTGAAATTTTTATGAAGCAAGTAAGTGATGCTTAAAGTTGTATGGGTAGTGTAAATGATATTAAGATGAGGTTTTAATGTTTGTAAATTGGATACATGCGCGAGTGGTGTATGTTTCCATGTTTATGGATTGATGCATGCGTGAATGGTGTGGATGAATGTGTGGGTGGTGAAGGAAGAAGTAAATTCGGTGATAAGATTAACAAGATGAAGGATTTTAGCAATGAAGTGCGCAGGAGCATGTTATATGCAGTATTTTTACTGAACATGTATTTGTATTTTGAATATAACTTGACCTATGAAATATCCAAATTGGATGGATTTTGATTTATAGTAAACTAAAGAAATATGGATACATTTTTCATGAAGGAATCAAATTTAAAATATGTCCTTAAAAGTCTTGAAATTTAGCTTGAAGTTAAGAATTGTGTTCTATCGAGGTATGAAAATAGTCTGTAGATTTTTTATTATAACTTGCATGATACTAAACCAAAATGCATGAAATTGATGTCATTAGACACTGAAGACATTATGGAACTTTTATTAGGAGAAGGTGGTGTCTAAATACCTCATTGTCTAGGTCATAATGGTCATACAAATTTGACCAGAAATCTGCTTAAGAAAATATGGAAAAAATTAAAGAACATGTGATATGGAAAAATATGGAATAGGTACTATTTTGGGGTTTATAAACAGTCATAAATTGTTAAACGACGTATTGATGTTACTGAACTGAAACTGAAGCAAAAATGAAGAGGTCATCAAAGGTAAATGATAGAATTTTGATAATGAAATGTTTGATAAAATGGATATCATGTTATGGAAAATGATAGGTTTTATGAATGATATTACGTAGTTGAAGAGGTTTAATGAATTGATTAGAGTTTGATATTTTCATGAAAACAAATTGGTATGTGAATGAGTATGGAATGATGTTGTGTTTGTGGTAAAGTAATCTAGAAAATTGGAGTGAACTTGGTGTTAAAATGTATATGAGTTTTGGATAAATAGAAGAAAGGAGGAAAAAGAGAGGAAATGCAAAGGGTATTATTTTCTAGTGATTTTCAGACTAATAAAGGCTAGGATGTTTCTTTATGAACTATTAAGGTTAAAATGAGTTCTTAAATGAATTTAATTGATGTTGAATTAAAGGATTAAACTGAAAAGGGGTATTAAGGATTAAAAGAATGTTTTGAAGGTGTTATAAATTGTTTGTAAAGAGTATTAAAGAAACATACCAGAGAAATTGTCATTAAACATGCATGATATATGATACATTCATAAATGTATTTATGTCTAATTATTCTTATGAAAATGCACATGAATGACATATAAATGTATATGATTGCATATAAAAGAGCACGTTGAACGACCGCTTTCAGACATTGTCGGGACTTTAAGACAATAAGCTAAAGGGAGAATTTATGAGTTGACCTAGATGGTATCACTTTCATTGTTTGTTCTGTTTTAAATTTTTGTATTAAATTACTACTAAATGTGAATGTGATTGATACAATTCCAGACATTAATAGTCTAAGGACATTGATAAATGTGAGAACATAGGAAGTGCTCATTGTATGTGAATTAGACTGAAATAAACTATTCTTAACATTATTGTTTAATATCAGACTTCGATCCGATGAATATATGTGAATGTGAATGAGAAAAATTGAGCACTAGTGACTGTTTGAAAATTTGTGAATGTAGTGCATTTCATTACCTGAATGCATGAAAAATAAAGGCTGTGACCGGAGTAGCCACTAAAAAAGAGCTTAAAACTTAGAAATTGAAAAAGAGCATAAAGCTCAGAATGTGGTAAGAGTCTCTGGCTTATTAAGTAAAATGAGCCTTGTATCCGCAATGGATAAGGGACACTTATTAATGAGGCCGGTATCCACAATGGATACGAGACAGTTACAGCCACTCGGTAACAACAATAATAATTGAAAGTGAGCCTCATGAGTATTGCATATGCATTTCATATGTATGATTTAAATGATTGAAATAAATATTCTGAATGATTTCTGAATGTGAATTATGAATTAAGTGAATATGAAGTGTATGTGATTCAACATGATGATTAGAGAAATGATGTGAATTATGTGATTACATGAATTGATGTGTTATGTGATTAAGTGAGCCATCGAGGATGATCCACTCACTACAATATTGTAACATTTTTTCAGGCTCAGGGAGATCTCCAGTTAGACAAATTGGAGTCTAACCACTGTATTCAGATAAAAGATAGAGGTTGGGATTAGTTGATGTCTATATATGTTTTTTTATTATTTTTGTCTTAAAGAATGTATTCCTCAAATATTATACCATTGTATGTGAATAAATTCTATTTTGTAATGACTTTCCAAATTGGAAATGTTTGTAAATGAGGTTGCTCAATGAGTATAATAACAGTTGTGACTTTGATGTTTATGAAAAAAATGGTCCAAATTTGATTAGTAGTTTTTGGTAATATGAGTGTGATGTTTGAAGAGAGAAAATTTTTCAATGAGTTTGATTGTTTGACTGGTCTAATACACTGCTTTCATAGGGCGTGTGTCCAAATATCTTCAGGATGTACGGATACATGCTCGATGGAAGTGGGGTGCTACACAAAATTAGTACGTCAGTGTGTTCATTTCTTCACTCACAGTTCAACATATATATATTTCCCCTTTTTATGATCATTTAACCCCTAACTAAAATCATACATGTTTCATTCAACAAATCATGGAGAACAATATGATACTTACTTGTATAACTTCAAGATCTTCAAAATATCACTTAACCCTATCTTTCTTCTCTTACGCGATCATCATCATCCAAGATGGAAGGGTTAGGTCTTTTAGAAATAAGATGGAGAAGATAACAAAAATGGGAGTAGCTAGTGAAGGATGAGAACAAGATTCAACATGGAGAGGTAAAAGAGAGTGAAATGAACGTAAATGGAGAAAAGATTATGAAGAAAATGGAGAAGAAGGAACTTGGTAATAGTGAAAAACAATAGAGAGAGTCTTTCAAGATGAATGAATTGTGAAGGATGAGTGGTGAGTGGTAGTGACACTTGTCACTTTCCCATAGTTCCATTTATCTCCTTTTTGGTAACTAGTCTATTTGTGTTAAATATGATGAATCACCAACGGAACTCACATTCCATCGGTGTTCCGTCGCTGATTAAATTTTATCGCGTTATCTTAAACTAAACGACGACGTTTTATTTATTAAATAACTGACATTTACCGAATGACTTTATATTCTGTCGGTATTTAAAGTTTCTAATTATTTCACCGCCTCTTGTTACCGCTATATTTTGCGACGGAAACAAAAATTCCATTGGTAAAGTTAATTAAATCTATACCGACGGAACAAATTACGTCGGTATATAACAGGAGCTGAACTACTTTTACCGACGGTATTTATTCCGTCAGTAATTATCTGAAGCTACTTAATTGCGGGAGTTATTTCCACAACTGTCACCAACGATGGTGGCTAACCCGTCGGTAAACTTATAATCAACTTTACCGACAGACACGGTGAATAGGGTTTACCAAGCCAAACATACCGACGGAAGAGTGTCGGTTGGTATATATCCAATGTAATTAAAATGCGGGAAGCATTCCTGTAATTTTTATCGACGTCAAAGGTTGTGTCGTCGCTATATGTCATCGAAGATTTTGCGCGAAATTCATTCCCTCTAGTATTGCCGACGGTAATATATTTCTGTCGCTATATATGAACAGTACAATACATTACCCACAATTTGTTGTTTTCTATCAGTAAATAGCTACGGTTTTTCGTCCGTCAGGAAATGTCCATCGCTAATTCATGATTTTCTTGTAGTGTTATATTTTCTTTAATGATAACCTAGTCTTTTAACACAAGGAAAACACCTTGTCATGAATGAATCCTGGTTACTTAACTAGGTCACGTTATTTGTTTAGCTTCATTAGAGTGTCATTCTAGCCTTTTGACGCATAAACAAACATTTTGTCTTGCCCTTAGTTACTCAGCTATATTACACTCTTAATTGGCTACAAGCTCTATGCTTAACCCAATTTTCATAAAAAGGGTTAGCAGAATAGGAATTTTATTTATTTATTCATTTAATCACATTTTCTTAGCCTACCTCATTTTTTTAGTCAATCACTCTTAGAAAAGGGTAGTAATGATGCTAACCAATTTAATTGACTATAATCATAAATGTATACAACTGACATAAGAGTGTCGTAATGCTACACAAAATAAACTAAACCTACAACTGTAGTGGTGGTGAGTATAGGTCGATCCCTCAAAGAGTGTTCAGTTAGGTTTTATTATGAAAATAATCAATGTTTAGGTTTTGGGGGGAGGGTTGGATAGGTTTTGAAATAAGGAAATAAAATGAAACTAAACTAACAAAAGCAAATTAAAGAAAACATTTGAAAATGATGAAAGTGATGAATTCGTTGGGAGTCCGTTTCTTTTGTTTAATCTCAGCCTACACCCAGTTGAACATAATTAATTAATTAGTTGTTCTTAAACCTCTCATAGCAACTATTGGTTGTATATTAATAATAAGCTTTACTATTCTCGACTTTCCTTTAGGTCGTGTTTAATTAAGAGACACTCATTAATTAAACCTATCTACTGAATAACCTAGGATACAATCTGTAGATTTAATTGGACAACCATATTACAAATTAGGAAAATAGACCAATCTAAGTAACAACCACATACGCTTGGGTCATTTAACCTAGGATGTGTTATCCTTAATGATTATAAAATTGCTGCAAATGAATCTCAAATATAATAATTATGAATTATATTAAAATTATATCAATAGGTCTATGCATAAACAATCGAATGATAACGAGAAATACAATCATTCATATATAAAACCCAGATCCATATGCAAAGGATAACCTAAACAATTCCTAAAGAGAAAGAACAACAAAAATAATGGAAGGAATACTTAACCGGGTCATCGGCATCAAGATCACCTTTGAATTAGCTTCAGATGGTCTAGCCCTCCATGGGTCTCTCCATATGTGTGAGCTTCATTTTCCTCTTCATTTTTTTCTCCCGAGAGCTCTTTAGCTTTTTCCTAAAATGAAAACATAATGTTTTCGCCATCAAAACGATATATTTATATTCAAAACTAGGTTTTTGGGACAACTGTCTCAATGTTAAAGGAGTGTATGGTTGATTTACAGTCGTGAATGGCCTCTTTCAAGGCTCATAGTTGCAAGCCTCCTTTGCATGGGTGTGTATTGGTGTCACACCGATGCAAATGGTTGTCTCGCCCATGACAAATTTGTCATGGGCATGACATACATTTAATGGTTGTGAATAATTTTCTGCACTCTTCTTTCTTGATTTTTTCAATATATGCTCTTCTTTTTATGCATTTTCTTATCTCCTCTTGCTCTAATCCTTCTCCTTCTTGCTCCATGAAGACAAATGTGAATCATAAAAATCCAAATCAAAGAATGTGCTTTCAACTCACTTTAGCTTTTATGCTTTCGAATTGTACCTAAAATCAAATATGAACTAAAGTGAATTTCTTAAGCATTTCATATCATTAAACACTAAGTGTTATGAAATAAATGCATAATCAATTAAGCACATATAAAAAAATTCCTAAAGTGAAAGAATATGTGTTATATTCTAGTTAACATGCATATTTATCCCAAACACACTTATAACATAAAATTCATAAGTTACTATGTTTTTACAATTTGAACGAATATGTTTAAAGCTAAAATAATTCCATTCAATTCATGCAATTGACACATTCACACAATTTAGAAATCATGCAACAAAATGTTTACACAATGTCAATTTAACCAAAACTAACATAATGCAAATGTCAATTTCACACACATGCATATGATATGCCAAGGAAAGAAGGTCTCCATTCTTAAACAACACATTTTCCTCAATATGAGAAACAAAACAATACACATAATAAAATAAATAACAATAAAGAAAAGATTAGAGTAAGAATGTTTATGGAGATTAAGGCGGTGATGGTGTAGGAAATAGATTCTGAACAACTTGAATGGTAAAATATTTTAGTATTTTCTTCGTGTTATGTCACTGTTGACGTTGATTGTGAACGAGCTCCTTCATTTGTGCCTTCATGGTGTTCAGGCAATCCACAATGCTTTTATTATTTTTTGTCACTAGGTTAAACACTTTCTCCTATCCTTCCTCTTCATCCTCCTCAGTTTCTTCACTGGATGAGATTTATTATTGGTGTTGTGATAGAGTGAAACTAGAGCTCAACTGTCCAGTCTTATGTTTCACTTGTGATTTCGATCCAATATCTTTGAATGACATTTCATGACCTCCAAGATCTCAGCTTGCCTCAACACAAACACCATAAAATTGAGCAAGCGCAGTAACAATGAAAGTCATGCTAAGATAGCCACTTTTATTATTAAGATAAGCAACTATAGTTTAAAAAATGTGGGTTGATGTACAAACTCGAATTTTATGATCCACGCAGCAAACTTATTAGTCTGAGTTTGGTACAAACAGTTTGACGCATAAATTTATACAATAACAAATATTCCAGACTAAGAATAACATTATGATATGCATTTCTAACAGAAAAGTCATTAAACCTTGTTAATTTCTTCCAGTATTGATCAACATTAAAGTTTTCATGGTTTTTAATACTTTTTTTTTCGAATCCCACAAATTTCTTTCATAATATAATAGTCCAAATTATAAGTGTAACATCCCATTTCCACACAAAGGGATGAATTATAGAAACGGGAACACAGGAGATCAATCGGAGAAATTAGGAAAACACATCTCATACTTATGCATTTGTGAACAGTGATTTTTGCACATGAAAAATAACTATACATGCATTCATGACATTTTCCTGGTATAATTGTGAATAAAATGGGATTTTTGAAAAATAGGCTTTGTATATGTAAAAATTGGATTGGAGAGGGTCATTAGGGTTTTGAGATTTTTAGAGAATTTTAGAAAAATTTTCAGAAATTTTTCGGGATCGTTTCTAGACCTGGAAAACTACCAAGTGGCAGCATAAGGGTTTATCGATAGTGGAAATGACTATCCAATGGCACTGAAAATTTAGACATATGAAATTAATAATTTTTGAATTGAGCCATTGGAATTTTGGAGAGAAATTGGAATTGATTTGGGAAGAAAATTTAGTGAGCCAATGAG
>JANQBM010029529.1:0-10994 GCA_025594535.1 Erythroxylum domingense | reverse complement strand
CCCATCATAAATTTTCCTTGCCTAAACTTTAATTAAATTTGAATGTTATATTTTATTTTATTGATATGTTCCCAAATTTATTTAATATTATTTCCAATAAATCCTAATGGTGGCCTGTAGACGTCATAAAATCAATAACGAGACCGGGGGCCAACATCTTTGGTATCAGAGCCCACGATTTCTAAGGATTCCTAAGCTTAGAATATGTTATGTTATGTTATGAATTATTATGCTATGTGATAAATTGTTGTTGTGTTAAATTGATTGATTGCATTAAGTGACATGCAAATCATGCAAACATTCAGGACATAACATGTAAAATAAAATGTAAGCTAAATGTTAGTGTTTTATTGAAGGAGTAAAATGCCACCTCGTCGAAGGACACTTTGAGAAATTTTGCAAGGGTCTGCTGCACTTGATTCTCCACCGAGAGAGGAGGTTATTGATGAGTCCAGAGCCCCAACGATTGCTGAGGCAACGGTAGGGCAGTATAGCGAGCCCTTTCCACCTCAAATGCTCGAGTCATCCCTCCCTCAAACACAAGTACCTAACCCATTCGATCCCATAATGTTTCAAGCTTTTGTACAAGCGATGGGTTAGATGCCATCCACGTCTACCCCAGCCCTATCTAAGAAAGGAAAACAATTTGATAAGCTGAGGAAGTATGGCACCTTAGATTTTTATGGAATGACCAATCCTGAGAAAGCTAAGACTTGGTTGAGGAAGACAGAAAGAATATTAGAGCAGATGGATTGTGTACGCCACAAGCTTGCTATAGGGAGAAGTACCCACAGCTATTTGTGAACTCAGGTAAGAATTTTGAGGAAGAAATTCTTTAAGGGAGGGAGAAATGTTGGACCCGGAATTTTTCTTAAAAGTTATTTTATTAAATTTACAAGCTTGTATATAAGTTAGAATTTATGAATTAGGAAATTTTTGGTGTTAATATGGTTTATTATTAATTTTTTATATTGGCATAGATGAAAGGCATAGAATAAAAATGGAGATAGGGAGGAAGAAGGAATTAGAGGTAATAAGGAAGGGTAAGATGGGAAATTAAAATTTTATTTTAAACAAATAAGATAAAAGAGAAGAAGAGTCATGTGTGTTAAGGAAAGAAAAGAAGGAGAAAGTCGTAGAAGAGTCTAGAAGGAGAGAAGGAGACACTGAAACAAGGAGAAAAAAGAAGGAAAGAGCAAGGAGAAAGAAGAAGAGAGAAAAGTGTTCAGCTGAAAATTTGTAGGTATTTCCTAACTTTTCTTCTTGCTTTAGTGGAAAGAGAAAATAGAGAAGATAAATTATGCGATGAAAAATGAAGGGAGAAAAGAAGAGGAGTAAGAAAACTATGTTCTTAGATTTTTTTGTGAACTTAAGTATATTTTAGTTCCTTGAGTTAGAGAAAGTAAGAATAGATCAAGCTTAAGCTTATTCATGGATGGCTAGGTTTGAGGAAAGCTTCATATGCATTTGTTGATTAAATAAAAATATGCTTGTTCTTAGGGAATCAAGCTAGTTGAAGTCAAGAGCGAGGAGAAGAGCAAGCTTGATTTAAGTATCAAATAAATATGTGGGTAATATGTTTATGGTTTTAGTGATGATGAGATGAAATAATTGAGTGTATATATGTTAAATATGGTTGTTTTGAACCATTGTGGATGTGGGAAAAATGTGTTGTGATTTATAAACTTGTTATGCTTGAAAGATTTTACTGCTTTGTGTTAATGAAAAACAGAAAAAAAATAAGAAGCATAAACTATGATTAAGTTATCAAATATATATATATATATACGGGGTTCCTCTATAATAACTTTTTAAATAAAATTTATTTACATGTCAAGCTTATTTTAGTCCATTTATATTAATTGTTCATGTATTTATTTTGCTTTCGCCAAGGAATAAGAATATTGTTTATATATTTATTGTATTGTTAATAAATCGTTTTTGTTTTAATTTATGATTTCTTATAATTAAATTCCATGTCTAAAATTATTTTATGACGTTTTAAATTATTATTTGATCATACTAGAAAAGTCCCATCATAAATTTTCCTTGCCTAAACTTTAATTAAATTTGAATGTTATATTTTATTTTATTTTATTGATATGTTCCCAAATCTATTTATTATTATTTCTAATAAATCCCAATGGTGGCGCATAGACGCCATAAAATCCATAACGAGACCCGTGGCCAACAATAAAAACTCTCACATTTTTTACAAATGGTCTTTTTGTTCCAAATAGTCAATAAGTTTGAAGTATATTGGCATATATGGCAAAACGTATCTCACATAAATTCTTTATGGTATCGGAGCAAATGCCCACTAAAAACTAGACATTTCTAAGTAGCAAACAAATAGAAAATTAGATCATGGCAGGTTGTGATGGGAAGAATGGCAGTGGTGATGGTGGAAAAAAGAGCAAGATTTTGGACTTGACCTTTCCCTATTATCTTCATCTAGAAGATAATCTAGGACTTAATATATGTATTTTAGTTCTCAAAGGGGAATCAAACTATGACGAATGGGCCAAGGCAATGAAGAACGCCTTCAAGGCTAAATGGAAAATAGGTTTCATTGACTAGACAATTAAGAAACCAATGGATGTTTCAGATGAACTCAAAGATTGGTGGAGTGTAAACTCCATGCTTATTAGATCATGATCACGATAGAACTCATGATCATATTCGTGCTCACTTATATGGATAACATCAAAGATCTGTGGGAAGATACCTCAGGGAAAAAATTTTCAATAAGGGTTCATCAGTTGAAGAAGGCTATAGGAAGCTGCAAATAGCAAGGAAATAACATTGCAACTGAATTTAGTTGGCTTAAGGTTATGTTGGAAGAGTTGGTCAGATACATGAAGGTGCCAACATGTCGTTATGAAGGTTGTAGGTGTAATTTTACAGAGGTGTACCTAGAGGAGAGAGAAAAGGAGAAGGTGCATGAATTTTTTATAAGACTCAACACGACACTATATAAAAATCTTTATACCAATATTTTAAGTATGGATGCTTTACTTGTAATACGTAGAACATACCTTATTACGTACCCAGGATCGGTCATGAAAGGATTAAAAACAAAGAAATGTGGAATACCTAATTTCAATTCCATCACATGTTCTGAAGCTGATTTCGGCTGCCAAATGAGATCTAATCTCCCTGAGATCTTTATAGAAAACATTCACCAGCATATGGTCTAGGCCTTTCTGTAGTTTTCTTAAAATATGAGCCCTCTTAATGGGTCATAGTTCTGAATGCTCATGAATGATCCGAGCAACTGCAGGAGACCATAACCTATTTATATAGCTTTCATATTAGGCTTCCCCATCACAAGGCCTATATAGACCAGATCCATACTAAAAGGGATCTATTTTCCACCCGAACTTTGACCCATTAATCTAGATCATTTATTGGGCCACTGTATTACCCTTATCTGGATCAAATTACATAATTTAATCAATAATTTATTGAAAAATCAAAATTACAATTAATAACTGTCCATCATATGGGAAAATTGCAAAATTGCCCCTAAAGGCAAAATTGTCTTACAATCTCCCCCTTGGACAATTATTAATTGCATTTTTAATCAAGTTCAAAATAATTTTAAAAACTCGGTTAAGTCACGCTACTGTAATGGTACCAAAAGTTTTAAAAACATTTAATCCAAAGGTAATGAAAGTCCTACATTCTGTCATGTAAGGCTTACCGAAAAACATCAGACATATGTGTCATGTGTGACATAGGTCTAATATAATCACAAATACGTAATGCCTCACTAATATGAATGGGAAAATGGAGTGTGACAGACTACGATGATACCTTTATGATCTAATATATATCATCTTCGTCTATAGGTCTCGATTTCTCTAACTTTATGTTAAACTGCATTGCTAAACTGGTGAGAGAAATCCTGTTTTCTCTCACCAGATGCTAAACAGCATTAGAGAAAACCTTTATATTCTCTAACAAAATGCTAAACAACATTAGAAAACCTTTATGGGATTACAAATTTATATTCCCCTATGTCATATGAAAATTTAAGGTTATCCATACGAACTTTATGTGTTTAATGGCATAGGCTCAAGGTCAATCTTTATAAATGCCCAATGACCTTTAAAATGCTTAAGATCAACATAAATCTTAAGACTTCTACATTTATTATGACTATATGCAAAACAACTATAACTGAGGAAAAACATGATCATCTTTATTAATAAATAATCATAATGTCATAATACAACAAATATACAATTATTTAAGGAGCAAAATACAGTGATCCCTAACTACTGCTGTCTAAGGACTTCAACATGCCCATACTGGATACATGTCTAGCAAACACTAGTGGGCGAAGTCCTTTAGTCAACGGATTAGTTAACATGTCCTCAGTCCTATGTGCTCCACTTCAACGTCACCCTTCTGGATCAGCTCCTTTATGGTCAAATACTTGACCTCCAAATGCTTAGACCCTATGATACTCTTGTTGTTGTTGCTAAACAACACTGCATCAAGATTATCACAGTACAACCGTATAGGTCTAGCGATCGAATCCACTACAGATAACTCAAAAATTAAGTTTCTGAGCCAAACTACCCGTGTAGCAGCTCCATAACATGCAACAAACTCTGCATGCATGGTTAAGGAATTAACCAGTGTCTACTTGACACTTTTCCATGATACTGCACCATTTGGAAACATGAAAATGTATCCTGAAGTGGACTTGTGATCATCTGGACACATAGAAAAATATAAGTTCGTATACCCTGTGAGGTTCAATTCGTTGACTTTCCTGTATGTCAACGCATAATCCTTGGTACCCTTTAGGTATCTCAACACCTACTTGATTGCATTCCATTAGCCTACACCTGGGTCAGCCAGATATCGACCTAACAGTCTAATAAAAAATGCAATGCTCGGTCTAGTGCACACCTAGGCATTCATCAGGCTACCGACATCACTAGAGTACAGAACATTCCTCATAGTCTCTCTTTCAACCTCATTCTTTGGACATTGTGCCAAAGATAATTTCTCTCTATGAGAGATAGGTGCTATAATAGTTCTACACTCAGCCATATTAAACCTTTGTAGAACACGCTCAATGTATGCGCTTTGCGAGAGGCTTATCGAGTGTTGAGTTCTGTCTCGGTGAATCTATATACCGAGGACAAAAAATGTTTCACCCAAATCCTTCATGTCAAAATGTTTGGCCAAAAGTTGCTTCATGCAACATGATCAAATCATTTGACGTGAGCAAGATATCATTGACCTACAGAAGTCTGAAGATGACTTTGCTCCCCTTGACCTTATAATATAAGCATCTTTTAACTTTGTTCTCCACAAAGTCGAATGAGGTCAAAACCTTATCAAACTTTAGTTACCACTATCTAGAAGCTTGCTTTAAACTATATATTGATTTATTCAACTTGCATACCTTGTTAGTTGCAATTTACTTTCATTAGGATTATATAACCTGACCTTGGCAGGGCAACCCTACATATGAATTTGTGCAAGGCTTAGCTTCCTTCCAACCTAAAGCTCAAAAGACGTCTTTGACACTAACTTGCTTAGGATTTTATTTAAGATATATAATGCCGTCTTGATGGATTCACCCTAAAGGTATTAAGGTAGGTTAGTCCTACTCTGCATTGACCTCATCATGTCCTTTAGGGTGCGATTACGCCTTTCGGCCATACCATTTTGCTCAAGACTACTTGGCATAGTGAACTGAGCTAATATTCCAACTGATTCCAAATACCTGGCAAACAAATCCTTTTCCTGTCCTGCAACCTCATGTCTGCCATAGTATTCCCCTCCTCTATCAGATATGACAATCTTTATTGATCTTCCCAATTGGTTCTCAACTTCAGTCTTGAAGATCTTGAATTTATCAAGAACTTTAGGCTTCTCTTTAAGCAAGAACATATAACCATATCAGGAATAATCATCTATAAATGTTAGGAAGTATCTCGCATTGCACAATGTAATCGTATAAGGACCACTAACATCCGTATGTATGAGGTCCAATAAGCTTGAAGCACGAGTTGACCCCTTCTTCTTTATCTTGGCCAACTTGCCTATGCAACAATCGACACATATCTCCAGATCACTGAATTCCAGTGATGGGAGAATGTTATCCTTTATCAGTCTCTCAACCCTCTCCCTGGAAATGTGGCCAAAACGTTTACGCCATAACATGTACAATGTGTCCTTTATAGAGGTCCTCTTTCGAGTAACAAGTTTGGAAACATATGAAGAGGCATACATCTCATTAGAAGTAAGACACATATTATATAGTCTATAGGATAAAAAGGTTGTACCGATATGTCTTGTATTAATAGAAATATTTACAACTGCATTATCAAATATAAAACGATAACCTTCCTTATCCAAAACTGATACAAAAATTAGATTATGTCTAAAAGACAGTATATAAAATGTGTCTCATAGATATAAAACAAACCCTGTATCGAGGTTTAATCCTACATCTCCTATATACAAAACATCCACCTCCTCGTTGTTCCCGATCATCAGCTTCTACTCCCCTTTAGTTGACCTTCTCCTGGATATGAACCCCTGCATCATGAAAGCAATATGAGTAGAAGCTCCACTATCTAACCACTAAGAACTTGATATGGTTATAGCCACATTGGATTCATGAATCATAAAGGTCGAGGAGTTACCTGATAGCTTTTGTTTGACCTTTCAAAGCTTGTACTTCGAGTAGTCAGACTTCCTGTGCCCCTTCTTCTTACAGAAGAAGCATCTCATACTCTTAAGGTCATGTGAGCCCTTCGCAATGCTTAACTACCTACTATGAATCTGAGGAGAGGGTTTGGATGTCTTAACCTTACCCTTGCCCCTAGGCTGCTAGGGTTTAGCCTTCCCCTTTCCATTTGTGGTTGCCTACATAGCTGAATAAGGAGAGCTCTTAATCTTCTCCTCTGTTGTAGCACATTGAGAAATCAAAGCATTGATGTCCTATGTCCTAGGTCTCATCCTGTGAGATTTAGGATGTGACCCATATCTCAAACTCCTATGGAAGAGTGTTTAGTGCCTGATTCACGATCAAGTCGTCAATGATCGGTATATCAAGTGCCTTCAGCTTGCCCTGAAGGTGCACTATCCAAATGATATACTCCCGTAAGCCTCCCTCTCCAGTGTACCTCATGAAGAAAAGCTCCTTGATTAGGGCACTCTTTTCAGCATTAAAAGAGACCTTGTACCTCTGGGAGATGCTATCCATGAACTCTCCTACTATTTTTGTCTCTACAAGTCCACTCAATAGGTGATCCGATATTGACCTCTTGATGGTCAAATAGCACAACCTATTTAATCTTTCCCAGATCGCCATAGTTGCTTTGTCAGCTTCTGAGCTGACATTTGTAAATGGAGGATGTCGTTTGATATGCATGGACATGCTGATGTCCGCAATCTCCAATGCTAACTCCATGTCCCTCTTCCACTTCTTGAAATAGAAACATTCAAGGTTTCCATAGGGACAACATTGTTGTTAATTGAAAAGGTGACTAAAAAACAGAAAAGACAATGTCAAAATTAGTATAAATGAAGGATAACAATGATACTTTAAAGCATTAAAAAGTATCTATACCAAGAATCCGATCACACATATTATGAAACACCTTTGAGCTAAATACATAATATATGTAATTAGACACTTGCATAAAAGTGATCAAAGTATAAACCATTAACTCTTATGACACTACTAGCTTTGGGTGAATAGATCATTTAAGCAACAACTTTCCTCCATCTAAGCCTTTATGAACATCTTAAAACTTTATGTAAGGCCAACAACTTTGGTCAGAATAACCAAACATAAAGCCAGAGACATCCCACAAACATATAAGTAGAACAACCCAAAATACTGATTTGAAAGGCCACTTTGGTGACTACATTCTTATCAGTATCTTAGAAAGTCTACCAATAAAAGAGATACAACTTGATGTTATCCTCACATTCTATATAGGTATAGAGTATGTGAAAATTAATTATAAATGCAAAAACTAAATGCACAGCCAAATAATCACATAAAAAAACTGAAAACACTGTCTTTAAACTTTATTTGAGATTTTTATTTAAACATTCTCAATGAGAGTGTCCATCATACTTTTTCGAATATTGAACCTACCATACGAGACATTGAACTTCAAGTGTCTCCCTTATGTATGGTTCGGAGTACGAAAATGCACTCAAAATCGACTTTAAAAAAGCTTTAAAACCTTTTATAGAATCCAATTACCAACGAAATAAATCCAAAAAAATTAAAAAATCACTTAAAAAATTCCCGGACCCGAAAATTGACCCAAAAATACCCATGATAGCTTTATGGGAATTTCAGAAAATTTCCTTTTTTTGAGTTATTGTTTACGTTCGTACGGCTGACATGGACTGCCATGTCACTGCGCGTTCGTTACACGTGAGCGTGTTGACGCAGGTCAGATGCATCTGGTGAGTGCCCGTCACACGTCCCTCATGCTCAGACGCGCAGCTACTGTGCAGTGTATCACGCGATTGGAGCGTGCGTTGCACTCGCCATACGCACCGCCTTACCTCTGCCACTGTAGCATCGTAGGGTCTGACATCTAGTCACGTGTCCGATGTCAGAGGTGATTTTTGACGTCCCAAAGGCTAGATTTTTGCTCCGTTTAGCCTGTTTTTGACCCGATTTTCATGACTAACCTTATGTGCACCACTTCTACGTAATTATTTATGTAAAAAAACTAAAAAAAAATAAAAAATGGAGAAAAACCATATGAGATAAAAAACTGAAAAACCTTCTTTTCTGGCAGTCCGATCACGTAACCACTCTGATACTATGTGTAACACGTAGAGAAAACCTTATTACGTACCTAGGATTGGTCGTGAAAGGATTAAAAACGAAGAAATGTGGAATATTTGATTTCAGTTCCATCCCATGTTCTAAATCTGATTTTGGCTGCCAAACGAGCTCTAATCTCCCCGAGACCTTTATAGAAAACGTTCATCGGCATATGGTCTAGGCCTTTCTGTAGTTTTCTCAAAACACGAGCTCTCTAAACGGGTCAGAGTTCTGAATGCTCGTGAATGATCTGAACAACTACAGGAGACCATAACCTATTTATATAGCTTCCATATCAGGCTTCCCCATCACAAGGCCGATATGGACTAAGTCCATACTAAAAGAGATTCATTTTCTACCCGGACTTTGACCCATTAATCTAGATAATTTATTAGGCCACTGTGATACCCTTATCTGGATCAAATTATCTAATTTAACCGATAATTTATTGAAAAGACAAAATTACAATTAATAACTGTCCATCATATGGGAAAATTACAAAATTGCCCCTAAGGGCAAAATTGTCTTAAATTACCCTATTTGAATAGTTAATTTACCAACTAAAATATCACTCGTCTCTACCCAAGATCCCAGTATCACAACTCCTTTTTTGTCTTAATTTTGAAGTAAATGGGCTTCTAAATGTGGGATTTCCTGAGTGATCTTTTTAAAGCCTAACAAACAATCTAGTTTACTAATTGTAAAATGTTTAATCGCTCGACTATATCAACAGAATTATTTTCTTTTTTCTGGAAAGAATTCCAACCAAAATCAATTTCTTAGATACAACAAGAACTTGTATTCTCAAATGACATCAGAGGGGTTTGCTATCGTTATGGAAATTCCATTTTCCCTCACTTATAACGTCATTGCATGATATACTAATTATACCTTGTTTACTTTTCGAAAGGGGGTGGCTATTATGCGTGTGCTTATTCATGTTGATGATTTGATTATTATTAATAATGATGATGAATTTTTGGCCACTTTCAAGTTCTATAAGAAAGACTTAGGAATTTTTAATTATTTCCTTGGTATTAAGGTGGTTAGAAATCTACAAGGAATTTTCTTGTGTCAATGCAAATATCTACTCAATATTGTCATTTAAAATGGGTTGTTAGGTGCTAAACCTACTGATTTCCCAATTGAATATAATCATTAACTTGTATTAACTTCCAAGCAGTTACTTGATGATCCCAAAAGGTACTAGAGAGTTGATTTATCTGATCATTACATGAACTAAATTAAGTTATTGTGTGCATATTCAGACATAGTTTATGTAAACGCCTTAGGTTAAACATTGAGATACAACATTGAGAGTGGTTTGCTGCTTGAAGAGTCAGCCTCGATAGGGTATTTTGCTATAAGTGGATAGTGATCTCCAACTATATGCCTATTGTGATTCTGATTGGGCTAGTTATTCTCTCACTCAGCGATCATTGACAAGGTATTTTGTTTTATTAGGTACTTCTCCTAATTCTTGGAAGACAAAGAAACAGATCATAATATCCCGATCCTCTACTCAAATGACTCTTTATATTATGTTGAATCTTATTTTCCATGAGTGTATTAAGCATATCGAGGTTGATTGTCATTAAGAGTGTGATTCAATCTAGGAACATTGTCACACAACATATTCTTAATTACAATCAACTCACTAATATATTGACGAAAGCATTTGGCAAGCATCAATTTGACTATCTTTTTCGCAAGTTGGACATTCAAAATCTCCTTATGCCAACTTAACAGGAAGTATTTGGATATATGTAAATTTAGGATGTACGTAAATTTAAGAAATAAAGATTTTTCATATCTTTTAATATTGTTTTTATGAGATTTCCTATTATTGTTATGACACGACTCGCTTTCTAGGCCGTGTTGGCACTAGGGAATGGGTAAGCTTAATGCCACCAAGACCTGTAGTAAGCCTAACTTTTGTATGTTCTACTGCAAATCTGGTATGACCTATTCGTTTGTCTGACCATATATATGCAATTACCTGTCTAACAATTCAGTGATAAGTAAGAACATTTCATTTCATCATCAATTGTCATTATCCAAAATCTCATGGAAGCGCTCATTCATCTCATATTGTAACACCCCAACTCCCGCCGGACCCGAACCCGATATCGACAGTGATACCCGGATCCGTGCCCCGCGA
>JANQBM010029434.1:0-11001 GCA_025594535.1 Erythroxylum domingense | reverse complement strand
ACCGTGAGAGCGCGAGGCCCGAGAGGCCGAGGCTCAAAGCGGACAATATCTGCAAGCGGGTGGTCTGGGCTGTTACACTCACGGATAATACATCCATGAGATTCAAGAATCCGGCGGTGGTCATTGGGAACATCAGGGAGGATAGCCACCACAAGAGGATACATGGTCTTGGACTTCCTTAAACCCTTTGCTAAACCCACAATTCCCTTCACAAAATCTCTATTGCCGGCCAAGAACGTGACATAAGCCCTCTTCTTCTGGAGTTTCAGGCCTAGGACGGGCTCAACCTCAACAGTGGCATCAGGAGACATCTTAATGTTTAGTAAGGATGGAACGTTAATATACTAAAGAAAACAAATTCTTGGTTATGGGGCCCCGTTTCTTGCAGCCCCTATATATAAGCTTGGAAAAGGTGGTGAACAGGATACGGGTGTGTTTAGATTTGCGACGAGGCAGAGATAGTATTTATTTATTATATTTTTTAAACGCAATAATATGTTTAAATATGCGGGAGAATAATAGGAGGTTAGAGAAAAGTGTAGTGTTACTACAGAAATCGATCAGTAAAAAAAGAGTTGCGATAGAAAAGTACTTCTACGGTAGAAATTATACTTTATATTAATAACTTTCTGATGATTATTATTTTCTATTATATCTTCAACTAATAAAAAGCAAGTCCAACATATCGTCTTCTTCATTGATTTTATTTATATGACTAATAATATATTTTTATGAAATATTTAATTTATTTAATTTATATTTTTCTTATTTTAATTTAATATTCTATTATTTATAATTTTAAGTTTATATGAATAATAATATATATTTTATGAAATATTTTATTTACTTTTAATTTAATATTTTATTATTTATAATTTTAAATTTATATGATTAATAATATATTTTTTAATTATTTATAAAAAAGTTAATAATTTATTAAATCAATTAGTTTTTTAGTTATTTTATCTCTTTTCAGCAACCGTTCTTGCCAAACACCTACTTTCACGTTTCAGCAGTTACCAAAACAAAAATTCCAAATACGTAATAGAATAAATACTTAACAATTTTACAGGTTAATTTCAATATATTATCAACAGTCGTTGCACCCTAAATCAAATCAAACCAAACCAAAGAGAGTGTAATACTTTGGCTTTTGGAATGATGTGAATATTCGTCTATATCTATGGCCTCTGCATTTTAAACTTTTATTTGTTTTATTAACAAACCAACACGTGGCAACCTTGTTTTTAACACTTGCCTGTTTCTTAGTTCGACACATGAAAAAGTTCCAAGACTCCATCAGCAAGAGGTGTGATTCCGTAGAATACGTTGCATAATTAGGTTAGATGTGTAGCAATGGCTTTAAGTTACCGTTATTACAATCTTCTGTTGCTGTCTCTAGTAATTAGAAAACTTTAGTTACAGAAGAATATGGAATGCTCCATACGATTCAAATACTGTAGTGGGCAAGTCCAAGCTGGGCACTATAGAATCAATTTTGTTCCGCTGGTCGCCGTGTATCTATATATGATGTTTTACTGCACACAATGAACACCATATGTAGCACATGTTAGCTAGATACAAGAATTTGTTATTGTGATGCATATAAAATACTTTATACCACTTCTATGAATGGACGAAATAGATAAGAAAAAAGGTAGATAGAAAAGGAAAGAAATTACTTCTGTTATTAATAAGTAGTTCAGCTGTCCAGGTACTTATATTCTTGATAAATTTAGCAGATTTCTATTATAATCACCATTATAGTAAAATGGAGGCTAAAAGCTTAAACAGAAAGGAGTATAAAAATTAACAATCAGAAAGAACATAAATGAAATACAGTCATTCCAATCATATCCCCACGAAAGAGTGGAATTAAGCCTCTTGACGATTGTGGTAAACTCGTAAAATTACCAAATATAGTCAATCCTTAGTTTGCTAACTAATCCACATATGCATTCCTTTCTCGGTGAGTATGTTTACATCACGATTTCATTATCAAGGATATGTGACGGGAACTTCCTTCATGGCTAAGGCTAGAAAGAGAAGTTTTCGATACCAAGAATACTTGATCACGGATCGATATCTGTTATACGCTACCTGTATTTTTCCAACAGGTGTACCTCGTTTTCCTCTGTCTTCTCTCACAGGAAAAGGAAGCAGTATAGTAGTCCCAAAATTAAGAGAACAAATTCCAAGTGCCAACAGAGCCAAGAACATGATATTCTCTTTTCCCTTTATTTCTTGTGAAATGGAAAGAAAAAAATTGCTGACTCAATGCCTTTTACAATTGGAGAACAAAGCTGGACATTCTGCGATTTGACTTGCGTACCTCTGTGATTCATGCATGGCTGGAAAGACATCCTTCTTAGAAACACATGCAAACAAACCATTGATCCTCCATGTTCCCGTGACACACCCATTATAAATGCGGATTGCTAGATGATAATTTGTCATAATCTTCCACCGATTTATGATTCTATGTTATGTTTTAAATTGATAAGTAACACTATATGTTGAGAAAGTATGTTTAGTAAGAATGTAAGTTGTAAAAAGGAAAAAAAAAAAAAAAAGAGAGCACCAGAAATTTTTACCGAAGTTCCGTCAACTGAGTATGTTTACATCTTCAGAAGTCAAGAGCAACTTATTTTACTATTAAATCTAAAACTCACATGATAAAGGTTATAAATTATTATATATATGGACTATTTTTACACAATTATAGTTAATTGTGAATTTTAATTGGTACAATTTTATGTAACTTGTCTCTTACTAAATTCAATCTAATTTAAATATGATTTTATTAAGGTTTAAAATTCTTTCACCAAAATACGTGTTTTAAAATGAAAGCAAGATATGAATAAGGTCACAGATTTTTCTACTTATCCACGTACCCAAGTTTTAATACATCTATGTCCTAGATTGTGTCCCTCTTTGAAAATTCTTAGTCACGCCAATATGTCTATGTCTTTGTTTTTTATAGAAGAGCACACCCTAACATATGACTGCGTGTCAACCTGTGTTCACCTAAAGACTTCCAAGAATGATAATTAACACACGGAAGTCACTATATCAAATTAAATCCGGTCAACTGTCATTAATTTTTAATCAACACTTAGAAGCACCTCGCTTCCCTACAAGCTATAACTTATTTTATAACATATATATCCCTTGTGTGAATGAACTTTTTTTTGAAAAGTTAAAGAATTGTAATTAAGAAAAACGATCCTTACAAGAACAAAGACAAACCATACATCTAAACGGAAGCATTTAGGCAATTATGAAGACTAACTGAAATGACAACCTATGAACATTACAAGCCTATAAATAATAACCACAAAGAGCGACTCTTTAGGCAGAAATAGAAAAACGCAAAGGGCGTCTTTCCCCTCTTCACCCCACCCTACCAAATTAGGATTGCGTGATTGGCATCGTCTAGAAGTCTGATATTTTTGATACTATAGACATTTCATTTGTATTTATGTTACCTCTCACCTATGCTAAAGTCACTATAAGAAAACCATACATTAGCGATGGATAATTACCAACAGAACTAATACCATAGTTAATTACGAACGAAAAATCAATATCTATCGGCAAAACAATCGTGAAAATTTTCATTTTGTAATGGACAAAATTATCATCAGTAAAGGTGGAGGAAAAATATTCGCGCAAAATTTTCGACAGAATTAGACCGTCGGTAAATTAGGTGGAAACACTTTCTGCAATTAAATAGCGTTGGAATTATATCGACGGATATAGTGTCCGTCAGTGAATTTTACGCAGCATTGGTTTTTTACTGACAGTAATGTATTTCGTTGGTGATTTTTCAATAGTCTTCTCTTTCTGTTGTTAATTTCATGTTAGATGTTTTAAAAAATAAAAAATGATATCGTTTGGTTTAATACCAATCGATGTCATTTTGATTCGGGCCTCATTTTCTCCTCTTTTCCTTCTCTATTTTTTCTCCTTCCTCGCATCGCCGTCCGTAGTCACACTTCTGCATCTCCTCTCCTCGCCGTCTTCATCGCCGTTTGTTGCCCGTCTACAGCTTCTCCTCTCCTCCTTGTCCGTTGCACGTTTGCAGCTTCTCCTCTCCTGACCGTCACTGTCTGTCGCATGTCTGTAGCTTCTCCATTTGTGTAAGTTTATGATTATATTTCTCCATTTGTTGAGTTTTGCATGACTTGCTGACTTATGCTTTTTCTTGTCTGAGTTGAATTTGACATGGTTTTGATCTTGTTAATTGTTATTAAAGGGCAATTTTTAGTGAAAGCACAACAATATACAAATATTGTCTATTACCATAAGGTTCTATACTTTATTTGGAGATTTTGATTAGGGTTTGAATTTGGATATTTTGATTATAGTTTCAATTTGGGGGTTTTGATTAAGGTTTCAAGCACACCTATAAATTTTTAAGTTTAACCTAATGCTTATTTGACATTGGGATGTAGCTAGACTTGTGTATAATTTTGTTTATATTTTGATATTAAAATTAAGAATGTTGGATTATTTTCTTACGTGACTTTACATATGATATTTTAGATATGTAATGAGTGAATTAGATGTTTACTTATAATTCCATTTTCAGTATAAATAGTTCTCATTTATTGGAGATTTCTTCACATTCCTATTTACTAAAATTGTATAATGAATGGTGTTTTGTTTCAAATTTGGGTCTAGTTTTATATTATTTTCATTGTTTATAATGTTAAGTGATAAAAGTTAATATACAATCCAATTAGTTAATATAATAGTGTTAGAATTGAATGTTTTGTACTTCAAGGCAAAAACTCCATTTGTTTACAAAATGGTAAGTTTATTTACGTTGAATGTCTGTATAGGTTGATGTAATTAGATTATTGATTTGTAAACTCATTTAAATATAATTCTACAACATTAAAGCCTAATTATTTTAGCCATTAATTTTGTTATAAGGAAAGAACAAAATTAGTTTTTAGGGAATGTATAACAAGCTAATTTGGTTCTAGTATTACTATCTTAAATGTGTAGATAACTGGCATATACAACTTGCGATAATCTTTCTTTATCCTTCTTTTATTTTAAGATTCTAGTTCTACATATGATAAAATTTTCTTATTATATAAAAGTAAGTTAGAGCATTGCAGATCGTGTTTCGATCAAGTGAATAGCTTTAATACGTGCGTAGGCTATCAGAGATTGTTGGTTTTGGGATGAGTTATTCAAGAATACAGAGGAAGAAAGGTTTGCAATTACCTAATTAGGGTTTTTAAAGAACAATAAAGAAGGGGTTTTGGCGACGTTTCAAAAAATGCATCGCCAAATCAAACTTTTTAGCGACAATTTGGCATATTTGTAGCGTATTGTTGCACATTTTGTAATGGTTAGAGGTAATTCTTTGCCCAAGCATGGTATATAAGGCAAGTCACGACGCAATTTCAATTTGTCACAAAATGTTGCGTTCTTTTACAACGAATAAAGTTATCATCCCAAATTGTGCCCTATCAGAATAATTGTAACTATGTCATTTTGGCCTTATGCTAAACCTTTTGTGACGATTTGTTTATATCATAGGTAAATGTTTGTATTTTAGCGGTGACTAATGTATTCGTCGTGAAATGTTGAGACGTTTAAAATTTTTTAAATTAGACGACTTCGTTTATCTAAAGTGAATGCTTTTGTTATATGAGATAGGTGTTGGCGATAGGCGGTATGTAGGAGAGGTTTTTGTTGATTTGAAAGGCTGCTTCAACGAGAATGACGACAAAGGCTTTTATGATGTTTTCACTTGAAAACCTAATACAAAACAACGTCATTCATGTAGTGAAGGTAAACGACGTCGTTTATTGTTTATTGTAGTTATTTAGAAGTATTTTTAATTTATTTGCTACAATTTGTTGTATTTAGTCAATAATCATCAGATGGGGCAACTAATAGATTGTTCTTCGCTAAAGGTCGGCAGTTCATAAATAATTTTAAATAAATTTATTTTCCTGTTCTAAATAAAAAATAATTTGAATTAAAAATTTAGTGATTCAATTCAAAACTATTCGGATATTAATAGGTTGAATGTTGAAATAAAATAAGATTGTCTTCAAATTGTACATTTTCATTAATACATTTTTAAAAAACTAATTTGAATAAAAAATTTTAAATTTTTTAATGTATGTAATAAGACATTGTAATATAATTATAAAACTATTTGTAAGAAAATAGTTTAAAATATTAGTCATTCTGATCCCAAAAATTAAGCAAATGAAGAATAATTGCATATATAATTGTCAAGATTAAATTTTAAATGTGTTATTGGTATTAGGAAAAACTAATATAAGAAAATACTTGGGTATTTAGGACGTTAATCAAAATTCGTAGCGAAATCTTTAAGATTAGGCAATTTGGAGAATTAGTAGGGAAATGTATTAAATATTGCGTCGATTTATAATTTTCATCGCCAAAGATTTGATTTTGCGAAGAATATAGTATCGTAGCAAATTGTGCCCCATCAACATAGTCGTAACTATGTCATTTTTACGTTATGCCAAACCTTTTTAGCAACGATTTGTGTATATCGTCGCTAAATGTTTAGGTTTAAATGACGATTATTGATTTCGTCGCGGAATGTTGCAATGTTAAAAAAAATTTAAGTGGGACGACATCGATTGTAGACAAACGACGTCGTCCCACTATCATCATTTAAACCACCCGAAACCCCCTTCCCTCTATTTCTCCCTCTCGTTTTTGCTCCGAAATTTATCTCCTCTCTGTCATCTTCTTCCCCAAGATTTGTGTCTGTTGTTGTCATTTCGAGCTCCATCAATGCTTGCGTTGTCTTCTTCACGACATTTGATAAGTTTTGTTTCATTTTTGTGGGTTTGTTTTCAGTTTTTGAAAAAAGGTACTGAATGTGTTTTATTGTTCGAATTTTTGAGTTATTTGTGTTTGATTCGGCATATTGAGGGGTTTGTGTTGTTTACATTTAGGGATAGTGAAGAAAAGTAATTGAAATGTTGAATACGTGTATTTGCTTGTGTTTTATGTTATGCTCACAATATGTTCGATGAAAGTCCTCAGTGAATTTATTGACATATTGATCCTAATTTACAATTGCGTCCTCAGTGAATTTATTGACATATTGAACCTAATTTACAATTGCGTTCTTTGCATAATTTCATCTTCAATTTTAATGTAGGAATTGGACTTCAATTCGAAATTTTCCAAATGCTATAGAATTGTTATAACTATAAAACCGAAAATGCGTAAAGCATTTTACTTTATTATTGCTTTATATTTATATTTTAACAAATTTAATCAGTTCAATGTCTCAAAATTAGGTTTCATGCTCGAAATTAGGTTTTTTAATGTAATTATTATTATAATAATTATTATTGTTAGTATTATTATTTGTATTATTGTTATGATTTTAATTATAATAATTATTATTAGTATATTATTATTAGTATTATTGTTATGATTTTAATTTTGAATATTATTATTGTTATCATTTTAATTGCCCATTATTTTTTATTGTTATTTCAGTTAGTAATTTAATTTTTATTATTGTAATTGTTGTTAACCAATTCCATGCCCATTATAACTTTGTTACCTTCTTGTATTGTCTAGCTAAATGGATAAGAGTTGGATGTCTTATAAAAAATGGTCAACTGAATACGTAGGAGTTAAGACTTTTATGCAATTTGTTAAGGATCAAATGGGTGAAGGTTGTAGTATTCGTTATCCATGCATTGATTACTTAAACGTGGACTTCCAAGGTCAAGATGTGGTATATAATCACTTACTTATTCGAGGTATATACAAATTCTATAGTCCATGGCTTTATCATGGTGAACGTAAGGAAGCAAGTTGTAGTATAAGTGTTTGTACATCTTATGATGTTGATGATAGTAATGATGTTGATGATTGTGATGTGATTGATAATGGTGATGATGGGATTGATGAGTTATTAAATGATTTTTAGAATTATATGGAGACTAGGAATGAATCAGGAATGCCTAAAATAATTGGCAGTATGACTAAAGATAATTTTGGAAAGTTATTGAAAGTTACTCAAGAACAATTATATCCAAGGTGCTCTAATTTTTCTCAACTCTCATTTGTTGTGAAGTTGTTGCATTTGAAGGTTTATAATAAATTGAGTAACAAGTCATTTGACGTGTTAATTGACTTACTAAACGATGCTTTATGTAGGGGACATAACTTACCAAAATCATACTATGATGCGAAGAAACTGTTAAGGACCTTTGGATTGGGATATATTTTAATTCATGCTTGTAAGTATTACTGTGTTCTTTATTGGAAAGAGCATAAAGAACTTCAGGAGTGTCCTATTTGTGGTACATCAAGGTGGCGGGTAGATGATGGGAGAGGGAAAAGATACTGATGAAAGTCCTTCGATACTTTCCTATTAAGGCACAATTACAAAGGTTGTTTATGTCAACAAAAACAACTATAGATATGAGGTGGCATAAAGAGAAATGCATTGATGATAATATTATGCATCATCCAGCTGAATCAATGGCATGGAAAGAGCTTGATAGAAAGTTCCCATAGTTTGGACAAGATTGTCGTAATGTTCGACTTGGATTGGCCTCAGATAGATTTAATCCTTTCGGTAATATGAGTAATTCATATAGTATGTGGCCAGTGATTCTAGTCCCATATAATTTACCTCCATGGAAGTGTATGAAGGAGTCTTTTATATTGTTGTCTTTGCTTATTCCAGGACCTACTACTCTTGGTAAGGACATCGATGTTTACTTGCAGCCATTAATTGATGACTTAAACCATCTATACGAATATGGAATAGAAACTTTTGATGTTATTGAAGGCAGCATATTTACAATCTGTGCTGCTGTATTGTGGACTATAAATGATTTCCCAACTTATAGGAATTTATTGGGGTGGAGCCCTAAAGGGTATATGGCTTGTCCTGTCTGTAATCATCAAACATATTCAACAAGGTTACGAAATAAAATATGTTATACAGGTCATCGTCGTTATTTGGAACATGGGTATGGATGGAGCAGAAGTAAACATTTTAATGGCACAATTGAGTTGGGTGAAGCTCTTATGCAGTTTTCGGGTGATGACATTATTTACCAGCTGTCACATTTGGTTGACGTTACACCACAAACACCCAAGCAATAGGAAGCGTAAGAGAAATGAGATCGAACTGAATTGGACTAAAAGAAGCATATTTTTTAGTTTGTCATATTGGAAGGAATTATTATTGAGGCACAATCTTGATGTCATGCATATTGAGAAAAACGTTTGTGAGGCCATTTTAGGAACTTTTATGGGAATTGATGGGAAATCCAAAGAAACTATTAAGGGTAGACTAGACTTAGAAGACATGAATATTAGAAAATATTTGCATTTGAAAAGAAGAGATGATGGATCCTAGTTTATTCCACTTGCTTGTTACAACATGTCAAAAAGTGAGAAACAAGCATTTTGTCAGTTCCTCCAGTCAGTTAAATTTCCTGATAGGTATGCATCTAATATAGGTCGTTGTGTGAATGTTAAAGAGGAAATTTGTCAGGGTTAAAAAGTCATGATTGTCATGCACTTTTGCAATGGCTACTTCATGTTGGAATACGTGGGTGTTTGCCGAAAGATGTGTTGGTTACTTTGGTTCAAGTGGGAGAGTTTTTAAGTAATTATATTGCAAGACATTTAAAGTTGAAGATCTTGAAAAATTGGAGAAAAACATAACATTGATTCTATGTAAGCTTGAACTATTATTCCCCTCATTGTTTTTTGATTTTATGGTCTATTTAGAAATTCACTTACCATACGAAGCAAAACTTTGTGGACCAGTTCAATTTCGATTAATGTTTCTAATTGAAAGGTAATTTATATTAAATTTAAGAAGTTTTTGCTATGTTATTTGTTAGTAACAATTCCTAAGTGTTTAACTATTTATGTTTAGCTTTTTATGCTCTCTTAAGCATTATATACGTAATAGAGCTCGACCAGAGGGGTCTATTACAGAGGCTTATATAGCAAATAAATGCTTGACTTTTTGCTCAATGTACTTAACTGATGTGGAGACGAGATTTAATAAACCAGAACGTAACTTTGATTTCAATGACGATAGTGGTTTGTCTATTTTCTCCCAAAAGGTGAGGCCATTTAGTGCAGATAAATATGTCGAGTTAAGTAAGGACGAATTTGAAATTGCCCATTGGTATATTTTGAACAATTGTGAGAACATCGATACATACATAGAGTACTTATATTCCTTTTCATTCAAAAAATTATATTACAATTTGTTGCATTAACTCATCGATTTTATTGTGATTTTATTTCCTAATAAAGAGCACAAGGACACAATTCAAAGCAAAGGAATCGTTATTGTTAAAGAAAGACATAGGCAGAATTTTATATCATGGTTTAGAAATTGAGTAAGTTTCATATTAATTACATATTATGTATATATGAGAATATGTCTCATCCTCATTTTTATTTTAAATTTGTCGTACAGATGATATGGTTATATAACCATAATGTGCAAGAAGCGACAACAACATTATATAGTTTGGCATGTAGGCCTCATATTTGTGGGAAGAAATACACAGGTCGCATTGGTAATGGGGTGTGATATCACATACAAGATCGAGATGGTAGAGTTAGAAGTCAAAATAGTGAGGTTGTCATTGAAGGATGTCATGACGACAAAATAATTGACTTCTACAGTGTCATATATAAAATTATAAACCTGCACTACATCAAGGATAAGAAGGTTGTTCTACTTAAATACAAATGGTTTGATCTAACTGACATGAGAGTGAACGGGCATGTTATTAGCATAATTGTTAGTAAGATATGGTATGATAATGATCCTTTTGTCCTTGCAACTCAAGCCAAATAAGTTTTCTACATCAACAATACTGTATTAGATCGCAATTGGAGGTTGTTCAAAAGTTTCAACAAAGGAATGTCTTTGATTTTTGTGAAAGGGATATTGGTGAATTAGATGAAGATGCTAATGAAGTC
>JANQBM010029405.1:0-11003 GCA_025594535.1 Erythroxylum domingense | reverse complement strand
AGCTTCGCGACCTTCGCTATCTCCATAGTCTTGAATAGAAGATAACGTGCTGTCTCTTCGTGGGCGAATTTCGCAGCCAAGTGGAGTGGTGTCGCAATTTCGTAGTCTAGGCTCTGTGTCAAGTTGGGATTTTTGTTTACCAATATCTTTGCAGCGTCTGTGTTTCCCACCATAGCAGCGTAGTGAAGCGCTGTTCTTCCCTCAAAGTCAACCATTTCAAACTTGTAGTCATTAGGTAGTAAATTCACAAGGTACTGAAAAAACCCTTTATCCACGTCTGCCATAACGGCTATGTGAAGAGCAGTTGCTTCCAAAGCTGTGATGCGGCCAGTTTTGGCTTCATGATGTTCATCAAGAAAGGTCTTTGTTTCCTGCCGATCACGGTTTAATATATGGTTGTAAAGTGGTATGTAGTGAAAAAATGTATAGTCGATGTCTGCCATCCCTGGGCAACAAATATTTTTAGAAAATAATAGTCACAAAATTAACATATATGGATAAAGATGTTACATATTATAATTTGACGAATATATTTACACTCTCTTGCACCACAACTTGCTAAGAGACTTTTGTGACACTAGTGATCTATAATAATAGTCAATAATATCGTTCATAAATAATTAAAAATATAAAATACTGCAATAAAATAATTTTTTAATAAAATATTTCATTTAATAGTAAAGACAATTACTTATGATCTAATCAATCCCACAATATAAGTACGACTAAATTTCTTACTGGCAATGGGGAGAATTTTTCAACAAATCGTAAGATGAATCCTCTATCTCTGCCTAAACCAGGGCCACCTTCCCTTCTGATGCCACACTACAATGGATGATTAGAGACACGGGCAGAGATTGCATGACGTTCTTCTATATATAGGAGGGTATCTTTCCCTATACAAGTAACGTAACTATGTTAGAGTGGGTCGAAGGTCCGCATGCGAATATATTTAATCATAAAGCTAAAGACCCTTGTCCTTCGATTCGATTAAGATGTTCCACTGGCATGCTTCCAGCTTGATCTGAGTTAGGGTGGGATTGCCATTCACCTCAACTTAGATATGAGAGAGTTGTAAATCTAGAATAAATCGAGTTCGTTACTTAATTATGAATCGTTAATTTGTTAAATAATTTGTTCAAAATACGTGATTTGCAAACTACTTAATATGCTTAACAGTTTATCCAATAATCACTTGAAAGATAACATAATTATGGATTTGATGGACATTTATATAAAATTAAAATCCTTTTATATATTACCGAGTAAAACATTAGAAATTCATGCTTTTAGATAAGAAAGAAAAGTTGATAAGAGTTTCAAAATTGGAGTGTTGATCACTTTCTCAACCAGTATAATTTTATTTGAGATTGTTAATAGACGAGGGTTGTGAGTAGAAATATTTTAAATTGAAGTATATATTATGAATTAAACTAAGTAGAATATTTTGAATAAAATTAGTGGGAATAAAAAATCAATTATTTAATAATATTATTAAACATATTTTAAAAATCAATTAAGACATTTAGTAAAACTGCTAAATTACAAAGGGTATATTATAATAACTAAAAGAGACAAAAAAGTAATTTGTTATGAAATAACATGATATATATGAAGACATGATCAAAAATGACATTTGAAATAGAAAAATCATGGTTTTGAAAATATTAATTTACTTTAGATTTCTAAAAATAGTTTCGAAAAAAAATTCATAGAGAGACTATTTTATTTTATAACTCAACTATTAAAAATGACATTTGAAATAGAAAATTTCTAAAACAAAACAAAATATTTATATAATATTTAGTCGGAAAAGAAAGAAAATATTGGAAAATTTGGAGAACATGCTGCCTCTTTAATAGTACTATTATGTTCTTGGAGTCCAAAACAAGAAAATGAAGCATATGCATAACTTCAACAATGCATGCATGCATATCACGAGTTAAGAGAGTTACTTCTTATTCTAAAGCCAAAAACTTCCTAGTTAAAAAGAGAACATTGGAATTGCTTTCCCAAAGGAGCTCATTTCTTTCTCCATTAAGCATTCATCTTTACCCATTGTCGTGGAACACACAAAGCAAGTCTACTCGAGAAGAAAGTTATTGACATTGATGGAACATCAAAAAGTATTTGGAAGAACCTACGATTCTATAAATTTTGCACTAATCGTTAGAGAAATCTGGGTTCACTCGTACTATGTATGATTACATAATATTCTCCTAAATTATTGTCATTGTATCTTTGTATAAGTATCCAAAATGTTCTCCTAACCGAAGGATCCTGATGACATCATTACGTATAAATCTTCTGATGAGAAATTAAGAATACAAAATTTTCTGAATGGTCTGGATGCTAGATTTAAATAAATACGAGGATAAATCCATCACATGGATGCAAGTTTGGTTTTTGAATGTTGTTAAGATATTTATTATATATCTTATTGTTTAGTTTTGACATTTTTTATTATTAAGTTTTCAAGATAAAATTTAAAAATCCAAATTAAGATATGGTGTAAATAAGTAACATTTCTTATTTGAGTTAGACTTTGGTATATATTGGGATAATAAATCCTACATCAGAAAGAAACAACATCTAACAATAGCATATAAGGTAGAGAATAAGCAATCTTCCTTAAAGCTTAAGTCTTTTAGATCGACCTCGTTCTCAATCCAACTTAAATTTCAAGATAGTATCAGAGTCTATACGGCCCAATGTCTCAGCAAAGATCATGGAGCCAAAAAATTTCAAATAAATTCACTTGAAATAGAAAAATCATGGTTTTGAAAATATTAATTTACCTTTAAATTTTAGGTTTCTAAAAATAGTTTGGAAAAAAAATTCATAGATAGACTATTTTTTTTATAACTCAACTATTAAAAATGACATTTGAAATAGAAAAATTCTAAAACAAAGCAAAATATTTATATAATATTTAGTCGGAAAAGAAAGAAAATATTGGAAAATTTGGAGAACATGCTGCCTCTTTAATAGTACTATTATGTTCTTGGCGTCCAAAACAAGTAAATGAAGCGTATGCATAACTTCAACCATGCATGCATGCGTATCAAGATTTAAGAGAGTTACTTCTTATTCTAAAGCCAAAATCTTCCTAGTTAAAAAGAGAACATTGGAGTTGCTTGTTAGACTTTTTTTAATTTTTTTTCCATAAAGTTGAACAACATTTAATTGCATTTTTTATTTTTTAAATAACTTATCAATTAAATTACGTAATTTGATCTGAATAAAGATAATAAATTAGCCCAATAAATGATTTAAATTAATAGGTCAAAGTTCGAGTAAAAAATGAATCTCAATTATGGTCTTACGCAATTACTCATATTATTCATAAGCATAAGGATTTTTTAACCCGTTAAACGAATTTATGTTTTGAAAAAACTGTAAAAAGGACATTCATCGCGTTATGTTTTGTTGAACATTTCACGACTGATCAAATTACCAATTCGTTTATCAGAACTTCAAAGCTCTAAAGTATATTCAGAACCTTAGAGGTGCAAAATGAACTGATTTTTGTGTTAGACTCCCTTAAAGTGACTAAGGACAACTGGATATATGCTAGACCCCTAAGTCCAGAATGTGGGTTTGTCCGAGTGTTGGCGAGCCTTCGCCAATGCTTGGCATGTAGGTCGGCACGAAGAAGGCGTGTTGACGAGGGAACAAGGCGAAGTCATAAGAGACCCAAGGGTGCGCGAAGGTACTTAATTTCGGCGAAACAGGTCGAAGGTATGTATAATACGCAAGGTTTTATACTAATTCGGTTTATGACTTATAGTTAGTCATGGAACGATGAGACTACACCATGAGAGAGCTGGATCATGAAAGATAGACTTGTCCATGGAAGTGCATTGATGGACTTTTGTGAGGATAGGCCTTAGTGAACACATCAACAATGACATGCCAACTGTGGATAATGTGGCACATGATGACGTGACGGATAAGATCACAGTAGATGAGCATCAACGTTAAGAGATAAAGATTATTTGGAAGGATCATCTGAAGATAGAGGAAATCTTCACGGATTAGGATAATCATTCCAAGATAGGGTTTATCTTGTTAATGTGATGTAGCTTAATCCTAATTAGATGGGGATGTTATCTATTGGTTAGATTGATGTAATCTTATTAGGATAAGATATGATAAGATCGTAATCTTAATTAGTAGAGTTCTATTAGAATTCTACCTAAGTCATCTAGTGGAGCCTATAAATAGCTCATTAGAGGTGAGAGTTATGGGGAGGATTCGATTATTGAGAGAGTTCAGTGAGAGAAGATCAGAGTTGAGAGCTTTTGGGGGAGATTTCTCATTGTAAGGGCTTCGAGTAGAGAGTTCCTTGAGTGCTTCGAGTAGGAGGTACTCGTATCTTTTGTTAACATTTTGGTGAGAGTTAATGAAAGAGGTAGCTTCAACTACATTTAAAAATCTCTTGTTGCTTTTTTTACTCTATTACACTTGTGTTCTTTTCGTGCGTGAGAGAAACACTTAAACACTTGTGTACGCGTGAGGTATTCGAAGGCTAACAGAATTGTTCGGCGACATTCACGTGAGAAGGCTGAATCTTTGCTTAAGCGGACTGAAGCGAGATTGCCGCACGAAGATGGGCGCGACTTGTGGCAAAAGTTTGGGTCTAAAGTAGACCTTTGTGATAGTTAGTATCAGAGCCAATCTAGAGCGATTACTGGTGGAAGTAATCTGACAGAAAGGGTTACCAGAATAGAAGCAATTCTTGAGTCTCTAGCCCCAATGGATACGGGAGTCGTTCCTTTGTTGAAACGTATTGCAGCCTTAGAGAGGGAACTTCAAGCAGCTATAAAAGCACTCGAGGAACAGATGCAGGCTCGTGAGGAGATGGGTTATGATCTGTTGATGCTCAAACGTACGATGGCAAAGCACGAGACGGGTGTTCGAGTGGAAAGCACTATGGTGAAGGTTCAAGAGCCACAAATTTTCTTACCTATTGAAAATTCTGAAGTTATTTTAGAAAAGTGATTGTTAAATAAAAATCAAATGATTTATTTCGGTTTAAAATAAATTATTAGTTAATAAAAATTGATCGATTAATTAATAAATTAATTAATTTTTAACAATAAGACTTATTAAAGTAAATCGAATCGGAAAGTTTAAAACCAAACAAAAAATTGTACGACTTAAAATTTTACAATTGAACTGATCGAACCAATTAAATTTTTTAATTATTTGATTTAATTGTGATGACTACTTGTCAAGTCTTAAAATATAAGTAATGGAAGCCACATAATGTATATGATATTTGCTTTTCACATCTATTTTTATAATTGGAGAAAATTTAAATAGATATTTCATACCCCTCACATTTACTTTTTTTTTCCTACCATGTCATTCTTACTTAATAAGCACTTGGCATTAAGTTAGCATTTTAGCCCATAATTAGTTAGTTTCAAAATTAACAATAAAATTTAATTAACCGATTAAAATTAAGCTCAAATTAAAATTAAAAATTTTAATTTAAAGTCAAAAAAGTTTAAAATTTTAAAATTAGTTTCATATTTCAAGTTGGCCATAGGTTTTAAAAATAGATTCATCCTTATCAACTGTCAATATTGTTTGGTTTTTTTAATAAAGGGTTAGTTACGAAGAAAACTCAAATTTTGGTTAATTTTTTAATTATAACTCGAACTTTAAAAAACAACAATAAAATGTCTAAGCTTTTAATTTTTTAATTATAGTCCGAACTTTAAAAAGTAGCAATAAAATACTCAAATTTTTAATTTTTTTCAATTTTAGCCCAACGTTAGTATTTTCGTTAAGTTTGTTGACGTGACTTGTCATATGTTTCAGAAATTTTAACTATTAACACACATCAGTCAAAATTAACACAATAAATAAAGATTAATAAAATGATGTCATTTAATTACATAATTAAAAGGGCATCGTTGTTTAAAAATGACTTAAATCTTACACTTTGATTTCAATTTTTCCCTTTATTTTTAATTTATTCTCTCGATGCCTTTGTTCTTCGATTTTCAAATTATGCAGCCCCAACGCTCTCACACTCAAGGCATCAGAAAAACGAACTAAAAACGAAGAGCTTACTGATGCAATACGCTATAATGCGAGAATAGTTTGGGTGTCAAAAGAACAACAGAAAGTAAAGGGCTGAGAGTATTGGGAGAACAACATATAACATCAAACTATAATTGAAGAAAATTGAAATTTTGAGTATTTTATTACTATTTTTTAAAGCTTGAGTTAGAATTGAAGAAATTTGAAAGTTTGATTATTTTATTGTTGCTTTTTAAGTTTTAGCTATAATTGAAAAAAATTGAAAGTTTAGGCATTTTATTGCTACTTTTTAAAGTTCGAGTTATAATTGAAAAATTAACGAAATTTTGATTTTTTCTAATAATTAACCCTTTAATAAAATATTTTTTAGATTATAAGTTTGGTTCCATCTAATTTTAAAATTTAAAGTAAGCAATAGTTATTTTTTAGATTATAAGTTTGGTTCCATCTGATTAAAAATTAATAACTTAATTTTAAATTTTAAAAATACATTTTATTAAATTAAAATAAGGTGACTTAAATCATTAGAAACAAAATTTTGGAGATGAGTTGGAACCACCTCTTAGTTTAACTCACTGCAAAGCTTACTTATCACTAATGGTGAAACCTTTCGAGAGAAACGTACAAAAGCCAAAGAGATAAGAGGCGCCGAGCTGAGCCGTTTCTTAGAACCAGATCATAGTTATATAAAGTACATGAAGATGATCATCAGTTGGTTCTACACTTACCAGATCTCACTCAGTACAGCTCCCATCATCACACACGCACCGAAAAAGCTTAGTCCCTTTTAACTACGTATGATCAATGACATTACTAGAGTAGAGACTCAGGGTCAGTGATGATGGGACTATGTTAGTTTCCCAATTCTCTTATTTACCCGCTTTAGAACTTTAGGATTAGTACATTATTAAGCGCCCATTAGTTGCCTTTGACAAGACGATATCCAATGGCCGGGCCTGAGAGTTTGATACGACTCAAGCCTCTGCCTTATTCCGCCTGATTCAATCTATTTTATTTTTTTTTAAAATTAAAATAAAATAATGATGTTAATTTTGTTTTAAGTGTCGAGTCTTAAGTTTGAGTTTGAACTTAATTTTCTTTTAAATTAGACTCGAGATCCAACCAATCAAGACCTAACTTGTTGACCACATGTTGGGCTTAAGCCCAAATATCATCTCTAAGTAAGAGTTAAAAAAAGGTTCGAGAATAAGATAAGGGGTTTGGTTTCGATCTAAAGTTAACAAATTAAATTTGATGAAACTAATTTTTTTCGTAATCAATAGGCTAACCCCAAATGCTATCTCTGCATATGAGTTAAAGAAAGGTTTGAGGATTAGGTAACAAATTCGGTCCTGTTTAAAGTTATCAAATTAAATTTGAATTAACTAATTTTTAAATCATATTTAAGTTTAAATCATACTTCCAAAACTATCATATTCCATGTTGGAAAGTTGATAACGTTACTTGGAAACTATAATGAGAATTATGCCATGAATGATCTTATGGAATGGTTTATGCAACTGATTACTTTTGCCGATGGGTCCGAGATCTTATTGTTATGTCTCACTACTATAATTAAAGTTTCGATTTTTTCCTTTTTTTGAGTGGAATTTTTGCTTATTTATCTCGATTGGCCCCATTTTTGTGAACATATCTTTCTTTTTGATCACTTCTTGTAAGTGTCGATTGGTACATATTTCTCTTATGTATATGGTTAAAGAAGTTTATTTTATAAATTTTGTTGTTAAAATTTTGAGTTTTCCATTATTTATGAGCTTTTTTCTTACCGTTGCATGTGCTCGATTATTTCAAGTTTTAGATTAGTCATTGTTGTCGTTTTAGGAAACAGTAAGGTCTCCTCGTAATGTTCTCTTTTGAATTGTTGATGTCTTCATATTTAATTTGAGATCTCTGTTAACAGTGACAAGTACATACATATATATGTTTTTGTTGTGATATTGTAGTTTTGGATTTAGGATATGATAGTTGAGCGTTCTATTTCTTCCAATTCTTTCTATTGTTTGTATGTTGTTTTTGAATTCCGTAACAGATATATGTGTTTTTTCTTATACAATGAGTAGCTTTCCTCTTTTATACTTGGAAATGTGAAGATGAAAAATGTCTTTGGTTGTTTTATGGGCGCGTGATTGCTGGTGATTTCACTGAGGTTTCTACATTGTTGATTGATTAAATTTAAGTTTACCCAAATCGTGTGCGATCAATTATATTTGTTACTTTTTAGCCCAAATGTCACGTATTTGATTTAGTTTTTAATTAAATGAAGAAGTGATTCATCGTTTCATCTTAGTAACTTGAATAAAACGATATTGTTAGTTTATAGTAGCAAATTAACCTTTATTTATTATAATATAATAATTACCGGTTGTCCCTTTGAGAATATCGGATAAAATTGAAATATTGCAAAGCAATTAGTAAAGCCCTTACTAAAAAAAGACACGTACAATTCTAGAAATGGTGAACAAAACTTTACATAATATCAGGTATATCTGTCATGCAATTTTTATTTTAACTTTGTTTTCTAAACTTAAATCACCTAAATGAAGATTTGTAATTTTTTTAAGCTATTATTATTCTAATTTATTTATTTATTATTACTTTATTCTAATTACTTATTTAATTTTTTATATATCTAGTTATTTTATTACATTTTTTAAATTTTCATGTCACATTTGCACGTGCATCTATCAGAATGAGCCTATCTACTTTTAAAATAATGCAAAGTAATGATAATATAAAATATAAACAAAACCGTATAAATAAGCATATAAAAATATGTAATATAATACATAACCCAATACAGATATAATATGGTAAAGATTAATAATAAAAGATAAAAAATACAAATATACATAAAAAGAAAATTTTAAGCTAAATAAATAAGAAGAAAATACTATGTAATTAAAATATTAATGTTAATTACAACACGAAAGATTCGAAGAAAAATGTTTAAAAGATATAAAAAATTAAAATAATACCTCTATGAGAGATCCTTTATTTTTATTTTAAGACGTTAAAGTTTTATATTACGGATCATATCTTTGATTAAATTTAATTAAATTAATCAAATTTAACTTAATTTAAATTTAAGATTAAAACAATTTATCGTAATTAGATTATTAAAAAACAATCTTTGTCAGCCTAGCTGGGGAGCTTGGGGTGGAAATCTTGCATGATGACTTCACGACGCTTCAGGCTCCCTTGTGTCAGACTTTACATACCACTCTCTTTAACGTATTCGCATGCAAAAACTAGTTTCTAACTCAACCTAATGCACACAACGTCACTCCATAATAACCTCTTCGTTGACACGGCAAAAGTCCAACCACGTCCACCAAACCAAGTTATTAGGAGTAAACACGTGCCGTCTACCTACACAACCAGCTATGCCTCCGAGAATGAAACATTCAAGAATTTCATGTTTTTCACGACAAGAACCTACTTCAGGTATGTCGTGCCTCATATTTGAAAGTATAAAGCAATCAACAAAGGTACGCTATTCTTAAGAATCAAAAAATAATTTCAAATAGATTTATAAATTCTGAAGCACTAATTGAATTAGGAATATTTGATCGAGAGCAGGAGTTATTTCAAAATATAGGTTGGGAAATTTTTTTTCCTGAATTTATAAAAAGTTCATATATAGAATTGACATTAGAATTGCTAACTACTTTAGAATTAATAGCAGAAATTGGGTCAAATCCTAAATTCCGATTAATGAATGCATATTATCATATACATGTAACAGAAGAGTGATATTTTTGACTTTCCAAATACTAATTTCTATTAATATCCTCAAGAATTTGAGCCTACCAAGTGTTGGTCACAATTGACCAATTCTAACAAAGTGTTTGCTACTAGTCAGTCTAAATTATCTGCTATCATCGACCCAACCCTTCTTTATTTCCATCGGTTTATAAGTTTTACACTATTCGGTAGAGGAGATAGCAATGCGGCAGGTTTTAAAAGTGAGTTATTTGTTTCGTGGTACATAATACATGTGAGGCCCTTTAATGCGGGTTGTTGGTTGGTAGGGCATTTATATGAAATGGCTAAATCTAATGAAAGAAAAATAGTTATTGGGGCATTTGTAACCGAAATTGTAGAATATCTCGACTTGCTAATCGAGAGAACACGCATACCGATGCAAGTTGTTTTTGGGAAAGTCAACTTTGGACTTTAATTCTTTGGTAACAATGAAGATTATCAGGTTGCAAGGCGATCGCTATGTTCCTGTTTATAATGAGACGAGGGAATGTTCGAGCATTAAGCATATTCAGGTTATAGGAGTGGAAATTTCAGAAGAAGATGATGTTCCGCCTCCCCAATCCCAACATATGCAACACACAGGGACATATGGTTCCGTGGAGTATCAATCACTGACAAATCAATTGATAGCATTTAAACGACGAACAAATGATAGGCTGCAGAACATTAAAAGTAGCGTGGCTGAGATTCGAATCTTCATGGCCAATTTGAATGCTCGCTTCGGATACCCTCCACCCCCATCTTAATATTGTGTTTCTAATCTTTCCTTTTTTATTGGTTGTTACCTTAATTTCTGTTCACTTTCATCGTTGTGCTTCATTTCGTTGTTTTGCGTCTTAAATCACACTTTCCATTTGTGATGACATCAAAGGTTGCGTGACTGATAGTTTGGAAGAAAAGAAACAAAAGATTAGGTCTGTCTTCTGTGTTTGTTTTAGTATTTAGATGTTAGATATGCGTGATTATTAAATTAACTCAATCTAGGTTAGAATTGCATAATATGAGTGAATGAGTAAACTTACATATGTAGATTAATTGACTTGGATTCCAGTTAAAAGGACATTGACATGTTGTGATAAATGAATGACACCTTTTATTTGGTCAATTAAATAGGAAATTGTGTCATTCTTAATAATAATAAAGAATTTAATAATAAAAAA